>CAMOHE010049082.1:0-91893 GCA_946598075.1 Artocarpus hirsutus
TTTTTTTTTATTTGCCTTGGAAGAGGTATTTGGAGATCTCACGGCGGTTCTTCTCTGGAATGATCTGAATGAAAAAGAAAGAGATATCAGAAGAATCTCGTTGATACAAGGACTCTGTTTGTGTTTGGCAGCCGAGAAAACGTCGGAAAATAAAATGACGGGAAAAGAACAACCATTTATCCGAACAATGAATGAGAATTGAACAGAAAATTGAAGGTTAGAAGGTTATACCATGATTGCGAGCGAAGAACGAAAATGGCGATTAGGGTTTTCGGCCGCAAGCGGAGACTGGTTAGCTCTCTCTCTCGCGCAAGAACTCCCTGTAATCGTCTGCTGAGGAAATACCCTAATTCGTTGATGGTTCAATTTATAATTGGATTTTCCAGTCTGCCTGTGTGGAATATTGGGCTTCGTTTTCTTTCGGTCCACATTTTTGTGGGCCTAAGGTGGCTCAAATCCACAACAATTTGGGATATAATAGGCCACTGAGTTTGGGCTCATTAACGATATGGCGTGCCTTGTGGGTTGTGGCCCATATATTGGTCCATTTTTTGATTATTGGGGGGAGTGGAGTTGAAATATAAACATAATATAGAAATATTTTAAGAATCTGAAATACTAATTTCATTATGATAATTATTATACAATCATTAAGGATAAAATGTACACTTTAACAATCATAAAATGGTATAATTATTATGTAATTTTGCTATTCCCAAAATAACTTAAAATTTTTGCTAAATCTTAATTCCACCATTGTAATTTTGCAGTATATAATTCTTTTTTTTTTTGAGAAAATCATACTAAATAACATAGTTTTAATTCTTAACGTAATCAAATAACAGTTCCAAAAATATTTAAGTACATAACATTTTTAAAATCGCTGCTTTTTTTAAACACTTTAATTTTCAATTTTACTTCCTTTTTTTTCTTCTCTTTCTTTTTGTTTTAGTTTATATTTTTTTAATGTTATTTCATGTTTTTCTCTATATTATTTTATACTAAAATAATTTCTTTGTAATTTAAATAAACTATTCACTTAACATTATTATATTTTAGTCTATTTATTTTTAATCCCAATAAATGGTGGTTTAATTTCCTCCTTACTCCTTTCTTTTTGGTCATAATGCCTTTCTTTTTGATAAGCAAATCTGAATTAGGCAAACGAACATAGTGGTAGTCTAATTAAGTTTAAGAAATACTCGGGGTTTGGGCATGAATAATTTAGAGTATTTTATATATATGCCATAAAAATAAAGCTTAAATTGATTTTTGTTACTAAAAAATTACAAAAAATATCATACCACATCATCATAATATATTTTTCAATACCCAATATATCCTAAAAAATATACAAATCAGAACCCAAGAAAATAATCAGATCAAAAATGGAAAAAAGAAAAACAAAAACAAAAACAAAACGGATCCCTCCATTCTCTCTCCTCTCTTTCGCTTTCCTGCTCATCCACGGACGCCATCTCTTTTGTCAGCGAAGTAGGAGATCAAATCTGGTGACAATTTTCGCCGCCCGTGGAATGGCTCCTGTTGCGAAATTAATGCGATAGAAACAAAGAATAAAAACACACAAAATTTACATGGAAACCCAAAATAGGAAAAAAACCATGAGTAGAGGAGAAAAAAATCACTCAACTCATAAAGATTACAATGGAGGCGCTAGGGAGGCTCAAAATTCGCTAATCATGATGCCCTAACGCAATACATCATATAAATAGGTATAGGCTAAACCCTAAGGGCCTAAAAACATAAACTAAACGGCCCAACAACACAAGTCCATACCACAGGGGCAAAATCCCTGTACCCCCGATGAGATCAGTGGTGGGCTATGGGATTGGGCCTATTGGCCCGATCCCTCCGCTACCACCACAGATCTCATGAAAAATCCCACTTTTGTTTTTCACCACAATTTGTCGCACCGCGAGTTTTTCGAATCGGGTCAAACTGAATTTGAATCACCATACTATAACAGCTCCGGCGACATAGATCAGGTCACAAGGTCTATAGCCTTTCTTCATCAACGATCTGTCTACGAAGGCTGTGACCATGGATGAGACGAAGACTCATGTTGTTTGTTGCATCATCCTCGTCGAACGACGTTGCGTGAAGTTTGAAAAGCTTATCTACACCGCCACAAATGACAAGCAGATGCGGGGTGGAGAGGCAACCATATCAGAGTTGGAGAGGATACGACAAGGACTCGATGGCGTCTTGGAGGGAGCAGGCGCCAGTGTCGTGGAGGGAGCAACTCATTGTTGGAGTCGCACAGGGAGCAAGCGCTGAAGTCATTGCAGGAGTCACGTGGGAGAGAAGTTGTCGAAGTCATCCAAAAGTCTGCAGTAAATAAAGATTGTCAATCATAACGGAGGAGAAGGAGAAAGTGGAATGTAGGGGAGAGAAAAGAGGAAGAAAGAAAAGGAGGGGGAAAAAAAAGAGAGAGAGAGACAGGGAAAACAAAAAATTGGGGGTGTTTTGGTCTTCACAAATAGTTGTTTTCAATACAGAGTGACATAAATTATAAGAGTTTTTCTCCTTGTGACACAAGTCAATCCACATAAAAATATATGACAATCCCTTCTAAATAACCCAATAACGGAAAATCAAGCGCATAGTTTTCAAGTAATTTGAGAAATAATTGAGCTAAGTATCAACCTAATTTTTTTTACCTTTTCTAAAATGTAATTGGAAGATTTTTCATTTGTTCTTGATAGAGTGATTGCTAGGCTCAAGGTTGGCATGCGAAATGTTTTACCGAAAGCTGGAAAAGGCGACTAATTGATTAAGTTTATGGTCCAAGCTTTTACTCTTTTATCCAATGTCCACTTTCAAAATTCATAGTAGCGAGGCATTTTTGTTCGAGTCATGAAGATAACACATACTTGGCCTTCAAGTCGAAATAGTCTACGCATGTAAACCTCGATCGTCAGTGTGATGGCTTGAGTTTTGTCATTTTACAGACTTAAACTTGACAACATTGCCTAATTGACTTAGGATTTTGAATAGAATTTAGACAATCTACGAGTAAGTTAATGTTCATAAAGCCAAGTACGGACATTTTGCGTCCCTTCTTGGTGGTCGGTCGCTGGCTCAAGATTTGTGCGCACGTGGAGAAGCCTGCAAAGTTGCGGTGAAGGGACTAGGGAATGCTCCTTTGCTGAAAGATAGTTCCAAATATTTTGGTTTGGCGAGGCCCTTGGATTCCAATTAGAATGAAGGTCTCATAGCCACTTGGTCCTTATAATTGTTTGATGTTGTCACAAAGAATGTGAAGAAGTTGACTTATGCGTGTCAAAATGCCTGCGATATATTGCTCCTTTTATCTGCGATTGTGGTTCAAACTGTCCTAATGCATATATGTTTTAGCCATTTTTGAGAAAAAAGTTGAAGGGTGCCTGTAAAAACAAGCATTTATACTCCTTCACAAACTATGTCCTTGTCACGCCCCAGAGTACGGAAGGTGACGTGGTAGATTAATTAGGTTAATTAAACAAAGATTTAGTTAAAAATTGAGTTTTACGATTTAATTTATAAATAAAAATGAGATAATTTTAAAATCGTTCATAGAGAATAAATTAAGGAAATAAAATAAATCATCATAATGATTAAACAAATAAAAAGAACATTAAAAATATTTAAATATGAGGTGGAACGAGTATGGGTCTCACTGGCCCACATATTGTACACACACATATAGTACTGACAATATTACCATACAACTACAGTCCAGAAATAAAAGAAAATTAAAGATTTTACATGCCTTGATTTATTGTACTACAACCTATCCAAATCTTCTACTGGTCGTAAGTCCGGTCGACGGACTCTTCTCCGGTCCTAAGCTGATATCCACCTAGGGGTAAGATTTTAAAACAATAAGAACGTGAGCGAAAGGCTCAGTAGGACTATATCTTAAAATAAACAAATAAATATTCTAATAGAACTTTCTTAATAAATAAATCAAATATGTATTTACATTTACTAAAATTCCATTGAAAACAGTTTGTCAAGAGTACCTTTTTAATTCTCTCGGGCAAACCAAAAATTTACCACCGAAGTGGCCCAGCTGGGTTTCGGGGCCTGCCTCCAAAGTCGTTCACTACACGACCCAATCTCTAATATGGCATCATGCCCATATATCTTTCTTTAATTATTAAAATCTCTGTTTACCGAATATAGTCATTTACATTCTTTATGAAGTTCATTATGAACATTTATCAATCATTCATTGAAAACATTTGATAAAAATCCAGTTTTGGCTTAAATCATTTTGAAATAGGGCTACCAAAGAAAAGGGTACAAGTCCTATCTCAATATTCGTGTCGATGTCCCATACCATAATCTCGGTCCGCTATACGTTAGCTCCGCGGATCCACGCACAAATCTTAAACGCATAGTAATTTAGTTCATTAGTACCCAACCCGAGGTATCCTAAGTTACCAAATCGTCTCATAGTGTCCTAGTACGCCACTTAAGTTTATAAAATCATTTTACAAAGTTGGAATTTCAATCAGGGTTCAAAACAGTGAAAACAGGTGAAAAATCACAAAATTTGAGTTATGTTCGGTCGGCCTGCCGGTTCCCCTGGTTCGGCCGACCGAACTGCACAGTTCGGCCTGTCGGAAGACCAAGTCCGGTCGGCCGAATTTTTCCAGGTTTGGCCTGCCGATCGGATGAATCCGGCCTACCGAACACATGAATCCGGCCTGCCAAAGATCAAGTTCGGCCTGTCGATGTGGAAAATTTTAGAAATTTTCACGCACGGGTTCTCGGCCTCCCGAGTCCCAATCTTCAATCCAACCAGTTTTTCTCAGTTCTCAGGCATGGATAATGATCAAAATTGATGAATAAACATTATTAAACACTTTTCAACTCATTAAAACAAGATTTAAGCAAGATTTTCACAAAAATCCAAAAATAGAGAAAATAGAGGAAAAATAAAAAATCTTAATTTCAATCCGTTTTTGATCAAACAAAGTTTTAATTCTAGTTATTCTAAGTTACTCTAACCTAAATTAAAGCTTTTCTAAGCTCAAATGAGCTCAAATATCAAAATACAAGAAAATTTGAAAAATAGGAAAACTTTTGAATTTTAGAAACTAACATCGAATCAAAGCTTTAAAACGATGTTTTTGTTGTTGAATCTCATTCCCGAGCCTTCAATCTACTAACCCGAAGCTTGAAATCAATTTTTGGTTCAAAATTTTAGAGAGAGATTGAGAGAGTGAGAGAGGAACCGAGAGAGTGAGAGTGAGAGGAGAGAGAGAGAGCGAGAGAGAAAATGAGGAAGAGAGAGAGAAATGAAATAAATAGAGGAAGAGAGAGAAAAGTGGTTGCATAAGACTGTGTGCAACTACACACTGTTTTCAAATCAAATTGTTTCATTGAAATTTAATTAACAATTAAAAACAATTTAAAATAATTAAAAATTATTAGAAGAGTAAAATAACACAAGGTTACTTAATTTTTTTTACAAAATAATTAAATTAAGTTTAAAATACTCATTATGGCACACTAATTCACCATTTAATACTCTAATATCATTTAATTAACTTCAAGGTGTTACAACTTGAGAGAATTAAAAAGGTACTTTTGACAAACTGTTTTCAATGAAATTTTAGTAAATGTAAATACATATTTGATTTATTTAATTATTTATTTATTAAGAAAGTTCTATTAGAATATTTATCTATTCATTTTAAGATATAGTCCTACTGAGCCTTTCGCTCGCGTTTTTATTATTTTAAAATCTTACCCCTAGGTGGATATCAGCTTTGGACTGGAGAAGAATCTGCCGACCGGACTTACGACCAGTAGAAGATTTGGGTAGGTTGTAGTACAATAAATCAAGGCATGTAAAATCTTTAATTTTCTTTTATTTCTGGACTATAGTTGTATGGTAATATTGTCAGTACTACATGTGTGTACACAATATGTGGGCCAGTGGGACCCATACTCATTCCACCTTATAGTTAAATATTTTTAATGTTCTTTTTATTTGCTTAATCATTATGATGGTTTATTTTATTTCCTTAATTTATTCTCTATGAACGATTTTAAAATTATCTCATTTTTATTTATAAATTAAATCCTAAAACCTAATTTTTAACTAAATATTTGTTTAATTAACCTAATTAATCTACCACGTCATCTTCTGTACTTACTCCGGGGCATGACAGTCCTCGTACTTATAAACCATGATCTCATGCTTATATGCTTTATTTTAAATCCAGATGTCTATGTGACTATGAGAACTTGTTAAAATCAGGAGGATATGTATTGAAGGATATTTTATATATATATATATATATATATATATGCATGTTTATATGTTTTACATGTATTTTTGACGTTTTTCTAGAAAACTTGCTGAATAGAAAAGACATTCGAATCGTTGTTTTGATTACATGGGGTACATACAGTTGTAATTACAGAGAGGCCATTTTGAAACACAATCAGTTTTTTTCTGACATAATTTTTTTTGGACAAAATAAACAGTTGTATATTTAATTTGAAATATGATATAAATACGAACTGCGATGTGGCTGCATATACAGTCTGTTGGGTTTTATTTAATATCTTATTATGAGCTTACATAAAGTGACAATTATATTATACGCTATCTAATTTATTAGGGTCAAACAAGTTATCTATGTTATTTTGAGCTCTAAGAAAAAATCTGTTAGGTATGAGTTTTAAATGTATAAAAACCCAATATGAATCAAATTAGTAATAATAGGATTTTAATAGAATATAAAGGTATCTTATACAGTCGTGGTCTTCAAGTTAAATCATACGTACAATTTGCTCTCATCATCCCTTCTTCATTGAGAAAGAAAATTTGAGTACTAAATGACAGATTTGACTGTAGAAGACTCCATCTCTCTTAATTTCATCACCATGAATTTAGGTACACATACTCAACTGTTTTATTAGTAATTTGATATGATGGTTTTTGATATTTATGAATATGATGATAAATCATATTATAATTAAGTCTAACATAGTCTAGCAGAAATTTTATGACTTTATCACAAGATGTAAAGTATAAAATCTGTCCATCTCTAAGCTCAAAAGAAATCTATCGACTTGTACTTTTTTTTTCCCCAATTTCACTGTCACAAATGGTGACCTATGCCAACCTCATATACATGCTTTGCATCAAACGACATTTCATATAATATAATTAGTCAGATACTATTTGGAACCTCAATAATTAGGTGTATAATCTCAATCTTATAAATATATAAGGACCAATAAGATTCAACTCACTTGTTTAATTTTGTGCATCTTAAATGATTTTTTAACCAATCATATTTTGTTATGATCTGATTAGTTAGACACCAATTTAGAGACCGAAATTAAAAAGATAGTCTGAGATCAAAACAAAAGGTGTACTTCAGCCAGGAAATTGAAACTAGCTAGTGCTATAACATTTCACGGGAGGCATATATGAAATTTGTCCTCATTCTTCATTAGGTTTGGTTGTTGGTTGTTACTTATTACAATCTCCAAACTTAGACAAAGGTCAAGCAAATGCCAACGAACAATATTGTATGCACAATAAGGTAAGAAAATAATTTCATCAAAGAGCCAAACTGATCATGAGTCCTCTTATGCATTCAACTCCACGAAGCAAATAAAAAAAAAATGAAAGACCATGGAGAAAAAGAGGGCAAAACTATCAAAAAAGTTTTGACTGCAATTTAATCAACACAGGTACCATGGCAAACAAAATAATAAATGAATAATATATCAATCATCAGCGGGTATTCCATCAACTTTCAAAGTGGTTTTGCTGCACCTTGCCGCATTGCTCTCCCCTTCTTATTCTTGGGATATCCTCATCATCAGCTGTTTCCAAACACCACCAAATGAATAAACATATATTTAATCGCCATGCATATATTTCATATGCACATTTTTCTCTCTCATACATTAACATATACATGATAATCACGTCATCACAATCCCTCGTCACCCTTCAAAAAAAAGGAAAAAAAAAAAAGCAAATCAACAAACTGTTTTTGTTTTTTTTGGTTAATAACTTATAGAGACGAAGGAAAAGAAGACACTCCCAAATTGGAAGAAGAAGTTGGGGCGTTAATAATGTTATTTTCTCCCGGGCCAAGTGACCCTGCTGATTCCACCACAACATTTTCCCAAAAAAGGAAGTTGTTTGAGCAATGCACTTGTTGGGATTCAACCCACTCGTTCATCAATTCCTGCCTCTGCAAGCAATCCAAGGCGATTTGATCGCCTTCTTCGACGTGAACCATGTTCTCCATGTTCTCTATCAATGGAGGCAAGTAGCTAATGTTCATAGCAGCGGTTGAGAATGAAGGCACTACTAGTGAATTAGGAGGGAGTGCTTGGACTTGGTGCTGGTTGAGATTCCATGAAGTCGACGATGGTGATATAGTCGCGTCGGAGCTCAAAGTTCCCATGGTTAGAATGTCTTGGAAGAGCGCCTCTCCGCGCAACACGTTAGTGGTGGTGGTGGTAGTAATAGTACTATCCGCGGCTCCTTCAATGGCCGCAGTGTCAAACATGAATGGAGGGCATGAAGATGAGAAAAGGGCTTGGTGGTCTTGGACAGTGGCAGTAGGTTTGCTCAAATCTTGTGTCAAAAAGTCTAGTTGGCTTGTGTTGAAACACATTTGAGGATGATGATCTGAGCTACTAGGTGGCGTTGTGTTAATGTTGTTGGTGGTTGAAGGTGTGGAAGATGGCTTTCTTATCTTCTTTTTGATCCATGAGTTCCAGTAGTTCTTTATCTCATTGTCTGTTCTACCGGGTAGGTGACTGGCTATGTGAGCCCATCTGTAAAAACATAAATAAATTTATACACACAATGTTAGGACATGAGATATAAAAACTATAAAGCAAAAAAAGATAACAAGTTGAAAATTGCTAAATATTTACAAATTTTTGTAGAAGATTGTGTAGGTCTCAAAGTTGATCACATTTACTACTACATGGTTTTTGGTTAAAAATATCAATAAGGATGTATGATATTGTTATTTGAACTATTGGACCATTAATGGTTGAAAAAGGAGAATAATAATATAGGAGTTCTCTAGGAGAAAACTATCTTAATAATGATTAAAAATAATATTATGTATATTGTAATAGAAGATATTGATGCTTAATAACTAAGAACAAGGTGCTAATTGGTGCAGGAAAGATGTAGAACTTTTCACTTGAAATTTCCACGAAAATTAACTCCTTATTGAGTTAATTAATCATTTTATTAATCATAAAAGAGTGATTGAGATTGTTTGAGCCTGCAGGCCGGCTATTGATATTAAACCTAGGTTTATAGCTAGTCATGACACTAAGAGTGCCAAAACTTAATAAGAAAGTTTATTAATTCGGAAGAAAGAATGAAGTACTAATTAATCAGTTAGCTAGAACTCCATTTTCATTGAAGTTGCTTCTAAACACCTCTTGATCCTTGCCATTAATTAATTAGAAAACCAATCCACGTGGTTCATTTTGGAGATATATTAAGCAAGAATTAATTGACTGAATTAAGTAGTAATTAAGTGTATAGTTTCTTAAACCTGTTCCCTACAACCCCATGAAGGCTAATAATCAACTTCTCCTCCTCCGGAGTGAATCTGCCTCTTCTAATATCAGGCCTCAAATAATTAATCCATCTCAAACGACAACTCTTACCACACCTTTGGAGCCCTAAAAACATTCACAAACAACAAAAACTAGGTTCACATATAAAGCCAAAACTAATAGACATATAGATAGATATGAACATACATACACACAAGTGTGTGTCTAACACCCCGTTAAATTTGCAGTTTGAATCACAATTTAAATATTTTTGTTCTATAGTATTTTCTTTTACAAAAATATGAATTTTCTGTTCAAACTTATGAACCGAAGGAGTATTCATTACCTGCTTTCTCGGGAACCTCACTCCAGCAGCCATAGCCATGGGTGGTGATGTATCTTATGAGCTTCTCATCTTCTTCAGGAGACCAAAGTCCTCTCTTAACCTTCTGTTGGTTGCAGCAAGAGTGGTGACCCATATTGACTTTAGGGCTAAGTGCCGAAAATAATATACCTTATGTGTTTCAAGTGAAGCTCTCTCTTTAATTTCTTCAGTTGAAATATCTTGATCTGGGTATAGTTGTGTGAGGAATAGAACTGATCATCAAATTTATAAATAGCTTTTGCAAAGAGTGGTTTTGGGCCTCCTCTTCTCTCCTCCCTCTCTCTCTGTCTCTCTCTCTCTCTCCCTCCCCTCCCCTCCTTAAAAAAAAAAAAATCACAAGTACATAAAAAGAAAAAATTGTGAGCCGACATTTTACAACCGGAAACATGGGGTCCACAAACAACGGGACCCAGATCTCCATCTAACTCTAAAACGACACTCCATCAACTTCTCCTCCAAAGTTACTATTTTCTACGTACATTTGTATTACGTAACCAACTCTCCACGTACCTCAAAGCCTCATGCCGGTGGGTTTCACACATTTCATCCCAACACCAGTCACATTACGGCACGTTTTATGAACATAATCGGACAAAAAAATTACCGAGGCAAAAAAACCTGAAAATTTTACCGTTGGTTATATATATATATACACACATATATTATATATAAAAGAAACAATACAAGTACATTTGGTTGGAGGTGCAAAAGGTTTCGAAACCAAAATCTATTTTGATCAACATTTCGCAGTCAAAAATTTAAACCTATTTAAAATAATGATGTGATAATTTAAACTTAAAATTACCTTTAAATTCATAATTAACTCTTTATTATTTTCAAGATTTTCAACCCATTTTTTAAACCACACCTTTCAAACTTTACATTTTAAATAAAAAAAGTTTAAATCATCATATTTCAAATCCATTAAACAAACGTACTTATAGTATAAGGCCAGTTTGTTTAATGGTTTAGGTAATTCAAACCAAAATTTCTTACGAAACAATTTCAGTAAATAAAGGTGAATTTGGATTTAAATTTTTGATTTGACAGTTTAAGTAAAAATGGCATCAATTCTGAAAACACCCCCTCCTCTTTCTTTTGTTTTTAACATTTAAAACCTATTTTTTAAATCACACATTTCGAACCAATAAACCAAATAGACCCACATAAGCCATTAGGTTCATAAGATTGTGTTAAATTTTTGTACTCTTATTAATCAAATAGGTTTATTAAATAAATGGCCCAACACTATTTTTTTTATCGTATATATATGAATCCACTTGAGTAGTTTTTTCATTGCAATATATATTGAGATGTGGAAAGTAATTAAAGATGATCTTGAGAAGATTGTAATTTGTAGTGATCTCATGGTGAATTGCACTTGTAACTTTTGGTAATAACTTGGGTGGTTATTGGGTCTTATCAGATATTATAATCTAGATATATAATATCCACTTTACATATTTCAGGATCCTTTTGCGGGTCTACCGTGATTTTTCCCGTCCATAAATTTCATTTACTGATTGAGTGAAGATTTAGGTTCTATATCTGCAACTCTCAACTAATTATATATATATATATATATATATATATTAGTAGCTATAGCTAGTTATTCCGTGTAAATATTTGTAATATGATTATAATCATTCCTACCTATATAACCAATCCGAAAAAATATATATACGTACATTTGAGGATCAACCCAATTACTTGAGGTTGTACTAGTTATCTTATATTTATAACTCCAAGTTTTTTCATATGTTCATTTGACAAAAAATCAAACCATTACCCGAAGCATGTAATGAACCTTTTATTACTCGGTTATTAACAAAACAATCTTGAATTTTTTTTTCTTTTTTTAATGAATAATGAGAGACAATAATTGATGTCAAAAGTTCATAAAATAATCTCTATTACTTAGAAATGTAATTCAAATGATAAAGTTATGTTTCAAACCGGCTTTGTCACATGTAGTTTCTCTTGCAAAATTTAAATTTCCAACCAATTTTGATTTAAAGTACTTTTAGTTTGGACTATATTTTAAATGCTCTACATGAGTTGTTTCTTGGCCATGATCACATATATATTGTTTTACTTTAATGATTTGTTTATCTATGTGGATACTACAACATAAGATCACCACTAAAGGCTTATTTGACACACCATATTGTATTGTATTGTATTACATTGTATTTTCTATAAATAATACAATACAATATAATACAATACAATGCAATATAATACAATACAGTATACCAAACATGTTCTAAAATCTGTTACTAACAAAAATTTATTGTCTAAAATTGTTATGCCAATGAAGAAATCACTTTATGTCCTTTCGTTATGAAAGTTCTAGGTAATTTGTTTACATCTGATTAGTCTTTTAGAAAGGCAGGACTTTATATTATAATATATATATGCAGATATGTGCGTGTGTGTGTGTATGTGTAAACGAAGTGACAACAACTGATGAATAATATGGTTGTATAAGCATCAAATATTTCATTTAGTTAGGGGACATTTGTACGTTTCATGAAAACAAAATTACTCAGGTTTCGTTTTTCCTTAAATTATACTTAATTATAATATTTTCTTTCATGTAAACTATTAATCAAGGCATGATGTCGTTTCAATAGTCTTTAGAACCATAATTACAGTAATACTTGATAACTAATATATATTTGTGACGGTTGCTTGCATCACGTATAATTCGTGAAATTTCAAATCAATTATATTTTGTGTCATTTCAGTTCCTCATGCTTCCACAGGAATATTTCCTTGGGGACAATGAAAAGGACAAAAGTTTAGTTTGTTGCTCTAACTTGATTTAATTAATATAAATACAGTGAACTAAATCCCGCTTAATCCGTTTGACTCAATTTTGTTCTTTGCTTAATTAATACGAAATTAGTTGCTGTTAGTGTATGAATATATATAACTTCTATTCGTAACAACATCACTTGACATAACCCCAATCCAATCGGTTGATTCATCTACATCATAACCCTTGATTCAAAGACCCCACATTTATATAATCTCTCATTTTTATTTTTTCACAGGATTTATACATACCCCAAATAAATGTATTATACTATACATATCAGGATAGTATATTTTGAGTAGATATACTAAGACTAAATTTTGTATTATTTTTTAAGAGGAATTTTCATAAATATTATTTTTTAAAACTTACTTTTTATAAATGCCACAGAGCATGCGTATGTGTGGCATAACATAAACATATAATATAAGTGGTAGTGTAGCATAACTTTTTTTTTTAAGTGTAGCATGAATAAACATATTCTTTTATTGCCATATATTTGAAGGCATTTATTTTAATGTTAGAATATAATATAATCATGTGCAAATATATTCCTATTAAGTATTCTAGTGCATTTAATGGAACATTGATACAATCTTAGAGTAATGCCTAAGAATATTATCTCATAATATTGCAAACTACTTGAGCAATTTGATGAAACTATAGTCGCCGTTTTATTGGACTATTTCGCTAGGATAAAGAAAATTGCACAAATGAAAAACAAGTAGAAACTATAATATATGTTTTATAAATAAGTATATATATATATATATATATATATATATTCACACACATACAAACATATAGTTTTGATTTCACCGTTTAGTTTGGTTGATGTCATCACTCATCATTCGTATTTTGACATATAATGAAAAGCACGAGGAAAAATTTAGTCATTGATTCTCCGACGTCAAGTATATGAAAAGATAATATCAAAAAAAAAAAACTATACTCTAAAACGTTTTTTTTCCTATATAATTTCATTTCATGCAAGCGTGTTAACGAAACAAGGTCTTTTTCTAGCTTGCGACGGATTCAGTGATTAGTTAGGAACACAAAGATTGGTATTAATAATTTCATATAAATGTATATAGTTTAGTTATGGTGTTTAAAATGCCCTACAAATACGTAGATAAATGAATAATTAATTAAAGACAAAAATATAGATTTTGATGGAGTGATGGAGATGAAAGCGAGGGGTTTGTTTTCTGTAGCTTGACGGAAATAATCCAACCACACTGGATGTGAAGATGCTGGGAAGTGACTTTTGCTTGGATGGATAGCAAGCTAAAACTTTGAAAGTAGTATTTAAATCATTTTTAAAAAAGACCCTTTAAGAGGAATTGAAAAGGCGAAATGATTGTTCTTAGCTTTAAGGAGGAGCAATGAAGTGGGCATTTTGGGCCTACCATGGTTTTGTGTTGTGGGATTTTTTTTTTTTTTATAATTCAAGGATTTTGAGTAGTTCTTACTATTTAGTAATAGAGAAGGAAAATAAAATAATTTTGGGACTTTGCCTTCATAAGCATGGTTGGTTAACTTATTAAGTCATGGATGAAATGTCTTTTTACCATAATCTCTTTCTTTAATTAATAATAAAGTAATAGGACATGCATATGATAATTTTGATCACTCTCCTACCCTACATGAATCTTCTTAGGGACCCTTTTTTCCTCATTGGGAGAGGTTACATAATTTTTGAAATCCAAAATTGAACCTTTTTACTATTTATGGACCCTCTATTATTGCTATCTTTTGGGATCAAAACAAAATATTATTGTGGATATGAGCATGCAAATAATTGGTCCTTTAATTGCTTCCTACAAAAGCTCAAATTAAATTGCGCTTTTTGCTCTAGTTTTGTCAACTTAAAAAACTTCCAAGAGGGGTTAGAAAAAGGGGGAAAAAAAACTCAGCAAAAACTTAAATTAATTTGTAGCTTCAACATTAAAATAAAAAGATTCGTTTCTTTTGAAGTCATTCCCCTCTGAGAGCTCTTCAAGTACCAAATCTCTCATGGATTTGCCTTTTTGATTGTTCCCTGCCCCTATAATTATCTTCCTTTTTCCTTGAAGAGCTTTTTCTTTTTTCTTTTTTTTTTTAAATTTTTTTCACTACCTCTATAATTATCTTCTTTCTCTGTTTCTTTGTTCTAATTTTCTTCAAACCTTCGAAGGGTACTAATATTGCATCTTTGTAGGGAGGGGAGGAGCTACATAAAATCAAACTTAGGAGGCCGTCCTATTTAGAAATTTTTTCTTTTAATTATATATGCGTGATATCTAATTAAATTTGTAATTCGTCGTCCTAAAGTTCTGAAATTTAATATTTGTCTAATCTCATAAATCCTGCGCCTATTTGTTATTAATGAATTGAAAAAAGATGACAACAACCCCGTCCCTCCTAACTTATTTTCTGACTCCGTCTAAGAGTACTCATCCTGAAAATAGAAGCTGTGATTGCAAACAAAGAAGTGTTTCTTTAGGGATCCATAAAACATGAAATATGACATTGAGAGACAAAAATACTAGCAGAGATAGTGAACTGTCCCAATATCATGTTTGGTCCTTTTTGATCTTGCTCTAGATCAAAAATTTTCTGCTGTCCACGTTGATAAAGTATAGATTAGCCATCAATCAGCAACAGAAGCCCATTTGCTCCAACAATCTTGCCCTGTTTTGGGCTTATGGCCTTGGCTGTTTTATTTCTGTTTGTAGTCCGCACGCACAAGAGGTTGATTTCGAAGCCTAGCCGTTTCATTTTTTTTTTTTTAAGAGTAGATTTGTTTATGGCACTTGAATAGAAACGAAATTTTGACAACCATGCAGTGCATTTTCTATGAGAAGCTGACATCATTCTAATTTTTTTCGAAGTAAATGGGTCATGTGTCGGTTCAATTCCTGCTGAGGGGGGTGTGCCCATTCTCCCTTTTCTTCCGCTTTACAACCGGAATGAGGAACCTTGGAATTCACCTTGCCTGTCGATGAAAAAATGGGGTGGGATTTGAGAGGACCACCAGCTATTTCCTGACATGATTAATAAACGGATTTTCATGAACACGACCTGTTAGTATGAATTTTCATCCTTAAATGCAATGCATTGAGACCACAAGCCAAAGCAGACAAGAATAACTATTGTCTTTATACATTCCCCAGTTTTGAGTTTACAAACAAAATATGCAACATGTGTTTCACACACGCAAGATTTATCATAAGAGCAAAAGTAGTTTTTCGAAAATTCCTAATTTCTAGGATATATTATTTTCTAAGCCCTCATGAAGAGAGAGAGACATCAGAACGTGAACGAAGAATAAAAGAAGGTGAGAGAGAAACATATTATTGTCCTTGATCATTCAATTTTACACATGGAGATTATTGATATGTAGTATTAAGTGACTACATAAATACTAATTAGCTAGCTCTAAATGCTACTTAATGGATTAGATATGATGCAAATAGTCCCCAAAGCACACTTGTTGATTAGCAATGCTGATATTGTAATCAAAGCTGGGGTTATAATTGACCAATTCACTAATTTGCTGATCATCATCATCATGATTGCCTTCACCCATGGTGGTACAAAATTGAAGTTCTAGTGCGGGAACAAGGTTATCCTCGGTCTGTTTCAAGGTCTCCATAGCATCTGTATCCAAACAGCTGGTAACAAGTCTAGATGAGCCTACACCAGGCTTATTGCAAATAAGTTGCTCTTGATGCTGGTCTGCATGTCCCAGATTATTTAACATTTCTGCAGTGCTGCCATTTCCAAACATGTTTTGCGTGCTAGTTTCCTGAACCGGCCGAGCCTTGTGAATATTATTGATAGGCTGGAATTCTTGATCATGATCAACTCTCCGAAAGTCGAATCGACGACATCTCGGATCAGCACTGACCCTTTGGGAATTAATGTCGTTTGTAATAGTGGTGGCTGGAGGAGAAGAAGGCTTTTGATTTGTATTTAGTTTCTTTTTGATCCATGAATTCCAGTAGTTTTTTATCTCATTGTCTGTTCTTCCTGGCAGGTATTTTGCTATATGGGCCCATCTACAATATAACAATGTTAGTGGCACTACAAGAAACAGGTGATTAATCGAGGACATTTGAGCTAAAGCCTAAAAGTAATTTAAACAACTTAAAAGTACGGTTTTCTAAGTTAACTTTAAGTACGGTTTTCTAAGTTAATTTTAAAGGAGCTTAAAAGAAAAATAAATAAAAGAGAAAGTATTTAGGACAGACGTATAGCGGTTTAAAATTTTTAGTTTGAACTATAAAGTCTGAAAAGTATGTTTTGAACTTGTAGTAAAAAAAGATGGAGGTAAGTTCTGTTTTTTATGGTTTGATTGGTTTTGCATCTTACGTCATAGTTCAAAATTTGTGCATTCAAGTATTGATTTCGAATGAGAGTATTGATTTCAAATGAGCTCATGGTTCGAACCACATAAACCTGTGAGCCAAACAGCCCATTACTAGGTGTGGAAATTCAGTTTGCAAAACGATGTCACAACTTTATAGCGACATTTCATAAACAGTATTTTAGCAGATTGAAACTGATTTTTATGAAGAAAAAGCAGGGATTAACATGAAGTGTGTAATATACATCAATAAAATGAAAATTACCTGTTCCCTAGAACCCCATGAAGGGCAATGATCAATTTCTCTTCGTCAGGAGTAAAACTCCCTCGTTTGATATCAGGCCTCAAGTAATTCAGCCATCTGAAACGACAGCTCTTCCCACATCTTTGAAGCCCTGAAGTTAAACCCAAAATACAAAAACGACACAACATATGCATCAGTATATATTTCATAGAACTAATGGTCCTTCGGACAAAAAACACTGTAATAAAATTAGTTTGAACCGTAAACTATGGTTTCAACTGAGATCCTATTAAATTCTTACCAGCTTCCTCAGGAACTCGACTCCAACAGGCATAGCCATTAGCAGTGATGTATCTGATGAGCTTTTGGTCTTCCTCAGGTGACCAGAGACCTCTCTTCACCTTTTTTTGATCTCTACAGCAGTAATGATGTCCCATATTAAATTAAGTTGTGGGGGCTTTCTTTTTTCCTGTGTTTTGCCTCTTTCTTTCGTTTGCATGGGATGTAGCCTTGTTTTTTCGATACCCCTTTTTAAAGTCGAAGTAATGTTGGAAAACGACAAAAGCTACAACTATAATAATATATATGTTAATGGACTTTTCATTATGTAAGGGATACGTAAGACAAGCTTTATACTTCCATCCCATTGCCCAATGTTGACGTTCCATAGTACGTTCTCTGGATATGTGCAGGATTTTTAACAAAATTTCCATTTTTTTAGCATTTATTTGATACACACAAACACACACACACACACTGAATATATATATATATATATATATATGTATGTATGTATGTATGTGTAAAGTCTGTAATACAGTATGGGACCAGTTTTATTTGGCAATTTTTGCCATTGGACAGCTTTTAATAAAATAGATACATTAGCTACGTTTGTGTAATACTTAATTTGTTTCAATATGATACTCAATATTACTATTAATATATTGAACAAATAAAAATTACCAGTACCGGACTGGTTGAAGATATTTTCTATATGTGTATATAATCCTTGCGCTTTATTAATGTCTACCAAAGTAAAAAAGAAATATAAAAGCAAAAAAAAAAAAACCAATTATATCAATATGGGATATAAAAAGCTTCCCTCGTATTGCAGTCGAATATTGCTATATATATTTACTTTGGCATAAGAAATTGTTTTGTTTTGTTTAATTAAGAGTTGACACTTTCCTTGTTCTGTTTATAAGTGGCCCCAAATACATATTAAGTACTCCTTGCAGTGCAATTGCCTTGCCAGTTTAATTGGATTAATTGCTACAAAACTTTTTTTGTTTTGTTGTATTTTTTTTGCTATTAAAAAAAATATGAGAATTAATTTATGTTTCCTCCTTCTATGCATGAGCATTAAATCGATAATTAACATCATAATGATTATCAACATATGATAATTGATAAACAAAGGAGCTGGTACATTATTGATTAAGTACAAATGAAGGTAATCTAAAACCTTTTCCTTCTTCATATAAAGTGTAGGATTTATTAATTTGTTGATCGGTTTCTACTAAATATATTATAAGCAAATGACATAACTCCATACTTTCTAGTTTCAATTATTTTTTTTTTATTTTTTCTATATCTTCAGAAAGTATAAATGTATCATTTGAATTTTAAAAACTTATTTTAATTATATCTCTTACAAACTTTTTGGATAAAAAAAATACAAATAAGAAAAAAAATCCTTAATTAAATTGAATTTGTTTCTGAAATATATTTTTCTTTTTCATACCCGAATTTTATAAGTATTTTAACATTTGAAAAGCTATAAGACTTAGATTTTTTTAGGATTTTTTATGTTTTTAAACCTATTAAATATTTTTCAAAACTGTTTAATCATATTGTTTTGTCTAATTTTTTTATTTATAAGGCTGAAATTAAATTAAGTTTTTTAAATTCAAATGATACTTTTATAGTTTCTAAAAATAAAAAGAAAATTAAAAATTACTTAAAACTATAAGCAAAAGATATAATATCATTATTCTATAGTATGTTTTATAAAGCATGAAAAAGTGCCATTATCATAGGGCTATGTTTCATAGTTTGTTTAGGAGAGTACTTGAAACCATTTTTTATGGTTGGAACAGGTTTTTAGTTTAAATTTTAAGAGAAAATATTGCAATAAAGATAGTTATAACTATAAAAAACAGTTGCAACCGTGATAGCAAACCACGGCTTAATTTAAATCATCATATTTGTATTCTCAGTTTTATATACTCTATTAGTTTATGTGAATCATGATTTGACCTTATTTATATACTCTATCAGTTTATATGAATCGTAATTTGACCATGTTCAATGTTCATACTTCATAGACATACATTATTGCTAGGTATTCCTGCTATAGAAAGCTCCTTATTTTGATTCTTGAAATGAAAATCAAACATGTCATGAGAAAAGTGTACTTTACAATAGCAAAAGCGGTTAGAATGGTAAAAAGATTGCAACCTGTGATTATCAAACAAGGGTATTCTTAGTTTTATGTACTGTTTCAGTTGATGTGAATCGTGATTTGACTGTATTCAACGTTCATACTTCATAGACATATATTACTACTAGGTAGAAAAGCTCCTTGTGTGGATCCTTGAAATCAAAGTCTAACATGCCATGACAAAAGTACACTTCAAACTAGCAAATCTGATCCACTGCGTTGTAGCATGTGAAAGCTTTATACTATAACAAACTGAACTTATTTTTTCTAATATGTTTCCCAAACAAAACAGTACACTAATATTGTCAAAAAAAAATTAAATAAAAGAGATATAGAACTTTAAAGGAGAAGAGAACATAATTTTAAGGGGTGAAATATGATTCTTATAAAATTTTATATCCAATATTGAAAGAAAAAAAAAAAGTTAAAAAAGACGGCTACTCATTTGGTGTATATAGCTTCGCCCATGTGTGTGCAGGACAATCTATGCTCCATCAGTACCTCAACCTTATCCGAACAACTTGTTTAGTACAAGGCTTGTACGTGATCAGATCATAATATTCAGCGTCGTTTCTTTAACAAATTAACAATAATTCTTGCTCTATAGTCTATTATAGAGAACATTAACTTATATACACAAGCTACGCAGCCAGATGATCATGTAGGTAGCCAAATTTATAACAACTTTGCCAATGTCCTTTTAAGGATAATAACAAATAATTTTAGAGTATTTTGGAATGAAGTTAGAATTATATAATTGAAACCAAAATATTGTAAACATTATAGCATGTAGGAGTTTTATATTGTAACATATTTTTGCTTTACATTGTAACAGTTGAAACTAATAAGTTCTAACAACATTGCCAAGCAAAACATAAAGATTGAAGTGTACCTCTGGATAGAGAACAACCAAAAAAATAAAAGATAATTAAAGAAGAGATATAAGAGATTTAAGAAAAAAGATAAGATTAATACTTGATTAATTAGAGCTTTTTGCTCTATTATTGGTGAAAAATACATGGGTTTACGATCCAAAATAGAGTTGATTGATCCTAAAATGATAGAAAGCCAACTAGGCATGATTAGTTATTGATTAACTAAATTAAGGATTTATAAAGAAAAGTGCTTAAGTATTCTTAAATTACATAAATAAAGAATTAAGTTATGTGTTGTGTAAATTAAAAACAACGCTAATAGTTTTTAAAAAAGCTAAGAATTTACTGTACTATGAATATATAGAGATTTATAGTAGATTTAAAAACGTAATTTAAACCATAGAATTATGATTCAAACTAATTTTGTTACAATATTTTTTTTTATAAAATTTAAATTTTAAACTATTTTTAGTTTAAACTTATAGTTTCCATTGTGTTGTTAACGGCTTATTAAACCTCGTACATTCATTGATTTGATGGACAAATATGTACAAAAATGAAGGTATATAATTTTTCTTTAACATGCGCGCCCAATAAGTGATCACTTTTGTGACGACAAATTAAATGAATATATTTGCTTGGAGAGATGGAAACATTAATGAGTTTGAAAAGTAAGGTGCAAGTTAAATGGCATCTAAGAGAGAGATAATATTACTTTAAGAGAATAATTGAAAAGAAAGGAAATTCCATCAAAACTTGCATCCAATTAAATTCGAGCAACATTTGAATAAGATGGCACTTTTGCCAGCCATTGGTGGGTTTTTATCTGCCACTTTTTTTTTATAGGCTTTTGTAGGCCACTATGTAAAATGAGAAGAAGTCTTGGGACTTTCCCTTTAAGGGCAAGAGTTTTGAAAAGTAGAACAGAGTTATGCCTTGTGATCAAGAATGTCTTTGCGTTCTTATCCAATACACATACCAACCAATCACGTATTCACAAAGCTTTGGTTATGTTCCTCCTAAAATTTTAAAGTGAAAGTTTTGCCCCCGTATAGTCGTCGCCCTTGGTGTAAAAAAAAAAAAAAAAAAAAATGAGTCTGCCATAACCTAAAGTGGTTTTTTTTTTAAAAAAAAAAATAAAGGATACCGTACCTAAATAATTTTGAGAAAATAATGCATTTTCAGAAGGTACACAAAATTTTCACAAATTGTAAATTAGACCAGTTCGAACTAAGGCTCGCCAAATAAGTGATGGTATACGGGCCTCTCTTTTCATCACCAATAAAGTGTCGTCTTTCCATGTTATTCTCTGACCCAAGTCATGCAATGTGAACGTCTCTAAAATGGAGAACAATTTGTAGTGTTAGCTAACTAATATTCTCTCCCATTTTAGGCCCAAATGAACCACAATGTAAAGAAAGTAGCAAGTAGAGCCTCTCACCACCACAATGATGACCCAAGCAAGTAAGGAATGTCACTTCCAGCATCCCAAAGGAACTACAAATAATTGCAGGCATCACTCACGTGCAACCCAAATCTAGCAGCTTTCTATATGATAATTTTAGAGTGTTTAGAAACAGAGTTAGAATTTAAAGTTAAAACTCAAACACTATAGTATGTTGAAGCTTTATACTGTAATAAATTTTTACTTTTTACTATAACATATGAGTGCTTTGTATATAGTAAAGTTGAAACTTAAAGTTCCAACAAGCTTGTCAAACTAAGCATTTAGCATTTGGCAACGTCGTTCAAAAAATGTCGCTGCAACTAGTACAATGTAAAGCTCTCACATGCTATAACATAAAAAAAATTAGGTTGTATTGTAAAATTCTCATATGCTACAATAAAATTGTTTTAATATTTAATTCTAACTTCATTGTTAAATGCACTCTTAATAAGACTATAGTGTAAAGCTCTCACAAGACGTTCTAACTACTTTTATGTAAACCTTTTACATGTTACAGTATAAAACAAAAATAAATTATGGTATAAAACTTTTACATGCTACAATAAAACAGTTTTAATATTTACTTTTAACTTTGTTGTCAAATATACTCTCGAGAGATGAGCAGTTACCCCACATGTCACAAAGGTCTTTGCCCTTTCCCATCTGCCATAATAAAGACAAAACTCGACTAGAATATTCGTTAAAAGCACAGTATATTACTCCTTGCCTTAGAGATTAGGTCATATATTTGTACAAATGTGTATATATATAAATTAATGTAAAGTTATACATTACGTATGTGTCTATGATGTCAGGATGTCATGTGAAGCGGCATAGCTAAGGTGCCGACGTGCCCTCAATTAGCTAAAGAAAAGTTGAATCTCTGCCTCACGATCATTAACGATCTTCCCATTTAAACTGCTCTGGACTCGACGAAATCCATACAAAACCTATATTATAATTGACCAATTACGGCATTAGCTGCTACATGTAGTCTTTTAGCGTAACAAACTTGTCACCACAAGCAATTAGACTTGTGACACAACAGATTTTAAGAAAATTTTTAAGCACAACAAAATGTTATTGTTGTTGTACATTTAATTATAACTTTTAGTTCAATTTTTGTTGTAATTAAAGCTTTTATCTTCAGAAATTTTAGTTACGAATGTTTCTATGACTAAAAACTTGTAGTTAAAAATTTTAGTCATAATAAAAATTGCACTAAAAGTTATGACCAAATACACATTAGTCATAACAAAGTTGTGATTAAAAATTTTGTTAAAAACTATTATGATTAAAAATCTAATTGTTTATAGTGTATACTTGTCTTGTCAATTAATTTGACTCTCACACGAGTCAATATTGCAAAAAAAAAAGTTTTGAAAGTGAGAGAAAATGGTCGTCCAACAGCTCGATGTTTGGCATGACTTACTGGGATCAATAAGACAAAGATATATGTTCTATTTGTTTTGTATATTTTTTAAACTTAATTGGCTCAAATTTAGATTCGAGTATCAAAACTCCTTTAGATACGTGTTTATTTCTCTCAAAATCTGAATCCTTTGAGGGTGCATTTGGTAAATGGATTCGAATTAGTGATTTAATTTGAGTTAGTGCGATTTAAATTAAGATTTGAGTTAGTGATTTGAATTTTTATTCAAATTGATGTTTGGATGTGATTTAAGTTTCAATCTGAGTATGGACTAGAATTGAAATTTGTGTTTGGAGAGGTAGTGAAGATAGTTTTTGATTTATTAATAAATCTAATAAAATCTTTATGTTAATGATCTTAAAAAATATGCAATATAGATCTTGATTTATTCCTCTTTTCATTAGAAATACAGTGAAAAAAGAATCATTACAATTGGATATCAAATGAAGAAGTTATGATTTTTTTTCCTCAAATATAGGAGAGATAATTTTAGTTTTTACTGTAGCAAAGATATCCAAATATCAAAAGTTTAAGGAGGATGAAAACTCTGAAAACTTAGATTCTTGATACTCAAATGATTCAGATTTTGGTGGAAACAAATACGTATCCAAAGGATTTTTTATACTCGAATCCAAATTTGAATCTATTGAATTCAAAGAATACATAAAAACAAACATACCTTGAGTATCAAGAATCTAAGTTTTTAGAGTTATGACCCCTCCTTTTACTTTTGATACTTGGATATATTTGATACAGTTAAAGCTGAAATCCTCTCTTTAATATTTGAGAAAAAAAATTATAACTTCTTCATTTGATATCCAAATGAGATAATTCTTTTTTCATTGTGTTCCGAGTAAAGAAAGAAATAAATTAATATCAATGTTGTATATTTTTTAAGATTAGTAACATTAAGATTTTATTAGATTTGTCAATAAATCAAAAACTATTTTCACTACCTCTTCAAACACAAATTTTAATTTTATTCTATACTCAGATTAAAACTTACATGCACATCTAAACGTCAATTCGGATAACAATTCAAATCAGCAACTCAAATCCTAATTCAAATCACATAACTTAAATCAAACTACTTAAATTTATTTACCAAAGGACCCATAATATATTCAACTTGATTTGTCAGCATCATATTTGTTATGTTTTGTACAAGGACAAAAGAAGTCCTACAGTTGGTTGAATTTTTTAGCCAAAAATCTCACCCCGAAATCGCGCTAGCATCTTTCCCGTAATTTTGATAATTCCAACGTGATTTGATCAAAAGAATGTCATTGCACATGTAGAAATTCCGAAAACCAAGCCCAAATTAAAGATGTTATGGGAAAAATGTTCAAAATAAGACGTGGAGGAGATTTTAATTGTAGCTTAAAATCGTTCCATAGTTGGAAGATAGGTTTAGTTAGGAGGAGTTTGGGTCCTTCAACAGTGCAGAACTTCACTGGTAGGATTGTGTTTCTAGCCGTTGAATATGATCAAAATAACTTTTTGTTGATAACAGAAAGATAGATATCCATTAATAGATTATTTTTTCGTACTACCCGAGTTTTTGTAATCAGCTTCCTGCACTCACTTTTTTTCCCATTTACCTCATGTTTGGCTATAGACTCAGTTATGAATAGTGTAAAGCTCTCACATGCTACAGTAACAATAAAAAAAATTACTACAGTGTAAAATTCTCACATGCTACAATAAAAGTGGTTCTAACCACTGGTTCTCATCACCCTTTCAAATACCTTCTTATATTCTTTGCTTCTGTTCCCGTCCTCTGATCATCTTCAATAGAGTTTTAAGAAGAAAAAGAAAAAGACAAGTCGTATGCGTGTCAGTTAAGTATAGCATATTTTAACGGGGCTTCTTAAAAAATGACTTGTTTAAAAAATTTTATTTGGTCAATGACCTCTTTTTTTTGTTTTTGTTTTCAGGCATAAAAAAAATAGCTTTTTTAACATCAAAACAGTTTCAGTTTTTTTTGTTTTCATCCTAGTTAGGTCCATTTCCTCGATACAGTCTTTTTTCTCTTTTCTTTGAAAAAAGTTAAAACAGTTTCGGTACTCAAGCAAAGCCTTTTTTTGATGCAAAAAAAAAAAAAAGAAGTCATTTACTTAATTTCAAATTTTCTTTAACTTTTTTTTATCAAAATATCCCTATTTGAACTATTATCAGCCACTACAACAGTGATAAACAAAGATGCATGTGATGAGTAATCAGACGGCCAAAAACCTTTCTGGGAACTGAAATGATAGCGTAGAGTTAGCCGTTCGGGATGACGATGTTTTTTTTTTTTTTTTTTTTCACCTTTGAGTTTTGACATAATAAAAAATACCATCAAAAGTCTCCAATCAGGGTCATAATTTTCATCTGATTATCAAGGCATACAAGACTTTAACGTTGATCTAATCAGTCAACTAAGCTCCACGATGAATCATTGTCATGTGTAAAATCATAGAAAAAATTATTTGAATACTAAACCTATCTTAATCATGGAGTCATTATCTTTAATCAATTCCCAATTCTTATCTCTTGTTTCCCTCGTTTTCCTTTTGTTTATAAACTTTTGGTCATATCTCCTTATTTTTAATCACCATTTGTCTCATAATAGCATAATTATCACTAATGGCATAATTTGAGGAAGACCTCATAGAGATAGAGAAACCCCTAATTCTATGTATGTGTGTGTATATACGTATGTATATTCGGATGTTTAGAAGAATAATTTAAACCATTAGTTTGAGTTTAAAAACTATATAATATATAAAAACTTTATAATGTAATTTTTTCCTATTACACGTAAGAGGTTTACATATCTTGAAACACCCATTATATAAGTATATGCCGGCTTAGTCTCCTTAGTGGTTGATGAAAGGGATTTCGTCCTAGCCAAGCTCCAGTTGATGTATGGCAGTGTTCCCTCTATTTTGGATTTACGTTTTGATAACATATATGATATTTGATAGTGCATTCAACTTGTGTGGATTAAAATAATATAAACGAAAGTTGAATATATTAAAAAAAAAGTAAATATTAAACATTGAAAACGGCAGTTATTGTATTCATTTATATATTCAAGTGCACTATTGAAAATCCAATATTAATTATGAGATAAATTGGATTGGCCGGCGATATCGGTTTTGCTTGATGCAATGTTTGAAATGTCAAGAATCCGGGGGAAAGGGGACCTTGTGTTTTTTTTTTTTTTTTTTATATATATACAAAAGAGGAGAATGTTACTTATTTTTTAGTAGGATTAAGCGTGACTCAAACCCATAACTTATGGTTGAGATGGAGGGATTTACAACCAACTAAGCTGGCCTCATTTGTCAATGCTTCCTTTATAGCCTAGTTGGTGACAAAATGCATGTTTATTGGTATTTGACACTATGTTTAGCAAGCATGGATAAAAATAGAAATGAAGAATAAGCAAAGTACCAAGTGAAAAAAAAAAGAGGGGAAATTTTCTTCTTGGTAAAATAGTTCTTTTTTTGAAATTGGATTGGAAGATTCGAACACAATACCTTAATATTAGAGGTGTGCATAAAATTATCACTAAACTTAACTTCCAACTACAAATAAGAAATGTTTTTGACCATTAAAAACTCATAATAATATAATTCTCCTAATTAGCGTTGTAATTTTCACAAATGGTCCCTAGCTTTCATTTTTATACATCTAACTATCCCAAATTAAAAGGTCCAACTAAACCCTAATAACATGTCCTTCCCAATACTTTGCGTTGTTTTGTGATCATATTAACTAGGAAGTTTAGAAACGCAGTTGAAATTACAAAATATATTTTTAACTATTGTAAAAGAAAACATTATGACAAAAATTAGTTGGAGCTATAAAATAATAGTTCCAAATGAATTCTCAAACGCCCTTACACACTCACAGGATGGTCAAGTAACCTTTCTTGTCCACATTTTTCAATGACTATCTAACAAAAGAGTTCTTTTTGGAACAGAGTATCCAAATATATAGGGAAAAAAAAAATGAAAGCCAGGGGCAAATAAGATAAAAAACTATAATGTGAAAATCGTTTGTGAATAAAGCCTATCTCTTAAGAGTTAGGCAATATATATCATCACGAGTTGTAATTCTCTTCATTGATCTTTCTATTATGAAGTAGGCCACTTGAATTCAGATAATTGAACAACTAATGATAGTCAAAGGTCAAATTATCAAGCGATTATTATTTATTATAATTATTTTGTTGGGTTTGCTTGGAAAAATGATATATCCAAATTGAATTGAAATATAATGGTCTTCTTGGACTAGAAGTAGCGCCGGAGAAGAGTGCTGTAAATGAAGATGGGAATGGATCAACATGGCGCGATCTGCAATGCATAAGCGGCAGCGTCACAAGGGAATCTGAGAAGTGGGCCTAACAAGGGCCATGACTCGGTCAATGGCTTTCCTTTGTTGACGCTTTTTTAGGCACTCACTGAAATAATTTCGAACCTTATGAGATGACGACACAATTACTCTCTCTCTCTCTCCCCTCTCTCTCTCTCTCTGTCTTTTTCTCTCTCCATCTGGCTCGGTACAACGCGTCCTACGCCGCGATCAACTAGCTTTATTGGCTTTGCGCTTCCTAACTCAGCTACACACGCATGGCCTTTTTACCTGATATTGCTCTTGCTCTTTGAACAAATCACACATTTTTTCATTTTCATAAAAGAATGCTAGATTCTAAAAGAAAAAAATAAGATTCAACTTTTAGATGAATAAAATATGATTTTATCTATTTTATTACGTTTAGCTTCCCTTTTGATACTTTTGTTTCAACCAATTAGTTCTAACAACTATAGTGTAAAGCTCTCAACAATTACAGTAAAAAATAAAAAATTGTTAAGATATAAAACTCTTACATGTTATAGTTTTTAAACTTAAAATTTTAATTCTAACTAAAGTGTCAAAACCGCCTATAAATAAGATGCCCCATCATAAAATCTCCCCATATATATTGGGTTGCATGATGAAAAAGATAATAGTGTAAAAATTGAAAGACATAGATTTAATGCAAATGAGAATTTATTTTATTTTGTATTTATTGAAAAAATGTTGAAAAGTGAATTCAAACAATTTAAATAAAAAAACACTAGAATAATTTAAATTTTACGAGATAAAACACTACAATATTGAAACACAATTAGGCGGGGGATGTTAGTTAGGGAAGGCTGTGGCAATGAGCAACATCTTATTACAAAACATGTTGAATAATAAGAAAATATCTTGCTTCTTGCATTAAAAAATAGATAAAAACCCCAAACATTTGTTATTTTATATGTTCTTTATATATTGAATTTCCATGTTTTCTATAAATTCTGTAATGGGAAGTAAGATCTTTAATTGTAGCGGATTCCCCAATAGAATCCATTAATTATGTTATGGTAATTTACATTTTTCATAACCTTGATCTTCTTTTGTTGTGATTAAAAAATTATTGATTTGAGTCAATTAATTATCTTTATTGATTGAAGTTTTAACAAAGCAAAACCGTCATTCTTGATTGATTATTTATTACTCTTTACACAACTCAAATTCTATGCACAATTTGCAAAAAAAAAAATCTATATTTAAAATCAACTCAAGCTCTCTATTTTACATGAAAGACCTTTTTTTGTGGTTGAGTACCCCCGGCTTCATAAATTAATTGATGTGGATATTTTCGTCCACATAACAACCTAAACAATAGGACATGGTACGTTATTTAGGTAGCAACGCGTAACCCTTTTTTCCCAAATCCTAAGACATTGATTTGAGATTTCCAATTATTTCGTACAAAATATTGGCCTACCAACCACCAATTTCCAAAACACATGGTCCATTAATATAATGTGACACAAAAACACATAACGTCAAAATTTTCTTTTCTTTTTAAAAAATTCCGTTGGACAGTAGAGGGGTAATATGGTAAAACCATAGGAGGCACACACAAACCGGGTCAGCGTCCACGGAAGAAACGGCCTCGTCTCGGACAAGCCAATAGGACCATTTCACTCGCCACTGTTTTACATATATAACTGTCAAACCGAAGCTTTATGCAGACCTCTCCTTTTCCTTCCCTTCTTTCTTAATCCTCATTTTCCTCTGTTTTTTTCTCCTTTTCTTCCCCAATTCCATTTTCCCTTCGCTTTTCCTTTCCCTTTCCCTTTCCGATTCATCAAAAACAGAAAGAAAAGCGCAAAAAAATGAGAGCGACGGAAAACCAGGGTTCGTTCCTGAACAGAATCAGCATACGCAGAAACCAGGTGGTCTCCATGGACGGAAACCATGAACAAGAGCTTGAAGACCTCGAGCTTTTCCAGAAGCACGTCGCCGATCGATTCTCTAATCTGTTGTCTCCTCCGACGACGGAGGAATCCCCGGCCTCCGATTCCATCCTCTCGATCGCCTGGCTGAGGAAACTCCTCGACGCCTTCCTCTGCTGCGAGGCCGAGTTCAAGGCGCTCCTGATAATCGGCCGTGAGCCTTGCCAGGTCTCGAAGCCGCCGCTCGATCGCCTCATCCCTGAGCTCCTCGACCGCTCCGTGAAGGCCTTGGACGTCTGCAATGCGGTGACTCAAGGCGTCGAGGCCGTCCGCCATTGCCAGAAGCTCGCGGAGATCGCGGTCTCGGCTCTGGAGCAGAGGCCTATCGGCGACGGCCAGGTCCGGCGGGCGAAGAAGGCGTTGAATTCGCTGATGACGGCGATGGCGATCGAGGACAGGGATGTGGCTGGAAGCAAGTCGACGGAGAGGGCTTGGTCTTTCGGCCGGAGAGGGAGCTCCGGCGCCGGGAGTAAAGATCAGACGGCTGGTCAATTCCGGTCGATGTGGTGGGGGATGGCCAAGGGCTGGTCGGCGGCGAAACAGATTCAGGCAATGTCTGCCAATCTGGTGGCGCCACGTGGAGCCGAATTGTCCGCTTTGGCTCATCCGGTTTATATTATGAGCACGGTTGTGGTGTTCGTTATGTGGGCCCTGGTGGCTGCTATTCCATGCCAGGAGAGGACCGGATTGCCGACCCATTTCCCAGTCCCAAGGCAGTTGGGCTGGGCCCGGCCCATAATCGGCCTGCAGGAGAAGGTGGCGGAGGAGTGGAAGAAGAAGGAGAAGAAAGGCGGCTCCGCCGGGGTGTTGGAGGAGATGCAGAGCATGGAGAGGTTGGGGCAGTCGTTGATCGAATTCGCTGACTCGTTCCAGTTCCCCGCCGAGGCCGAGAGGCTCGAGGAGGTGGCGGCGCAGGTGGTGGAGTTGGCGGAGACTTGCCGTAAGATGGAGGGAGGGTTGGTGCCTTTGCAGCAGCAGATAAGGGAGGTGTTTCGTATGGTTGTGAGGACTAGGACTGAGCTGCTTGAGGCGTTGGACCAAGTTGGTAAAGTTTCCTCCACACCCACATTGTAAAATTGTTTAAAAACTTGAAAGAAAGACAGATGATGGGAATTTTGAGGTATGTTGGAAGAGCTTGAGATTACAATATGAGGTGAATTTTTGTGATCTTCCCAAGGTTCAATTTTTTGTTACTTTTGAGCATCTATCTTGACTCCTGGGACATGGTCGATTGAACTTTGCAAGGTGGATCATTTGTGGTGTTCGCTTTGATTGAGCTTGTAGCTTCGGCCACTAAGGAGTGTGGTAAAGCCTGCCTTTTTTGCTTAAAATGTGAATTGTTCTCCTCTTTGGAGTAACTTGTAGTCTTGCAAGTTTTTTTTGGGTTTTGTGTAAGTGCATAAACTCTAATTAAAGAGAAGGATGTACATATAACCAATTAAAGTTATCTTGTATTCGATATGCAGAGTGAAGTTTTCTTTTTCTCTTTTCCGATTCATAATGGTTATGAAAAGGGCTTAATTACTTGCATGCATTAATATAGTGGCAATGGAGAAAATGTGCCTGTCATGTTCTCAGGGTATTGGATTTTTTTTTTTTTGGTTTAAAGGCACAATTTTGTTGCAGATGTGGTTATCACGTTTGTGTGGAGTTGAATTTGGTAGAGTTAGGTATTTTCTCTATTATTGGAATCAGTCGCACCAAAGATACCGAATTTAATACACTAATCATGACGCACAAAGTGCAGGGAACATTTTTTATTGGCCTAGGTATGTGTCATGCAATTATTCTACTAGTCTTACCCCTAGGTACGTCTCATATTAAGAACACAATGTTCATATATAAATAAAACTCAATAATAATTACAATCTTAATCACTAGTTTGTTAAAAAAAAAAAATTCAGGAATGTGCTTTTAACTCATGAGAAATTATTTGCTAGATAGGGTGTATCACGGCATCAAGTTTATGGGTGTTGGCCCTGTGTCTGTGCGTGTTGCCAACCTCCTGGCCTTGTGTTTTCTTCGATGCGCTTGCAGTAATGAGGTCAAAATGGTTTAGGACGGTTTTTGTTATTCAAGGCATAGGTGTTGATTTAAAAAGGGAATGTTGTGGGATGTTGATTCTTTTTTGGTGGTGCTTAGAGCATGTTGCTTAAAAACAAATTTGGGGGTAAATGACCCTTTTTAAGTTTTTTTTTTTTTTTAGTTTATGGACAAATCGTTCTAAAATTAAGAAAATGGCCTTTTCCGTAAATAGTTAATCAACGATGTATCAATATTAATCAATCATGTACTAATATTTATTAATGATATTCTGATTTGTGGTTTATCAATGATTAATTTGGTGATTTATTATTGATTAACTTAATGCTTTATCAATAATTAACTCACATTAGTTAGTGATTAACCAATTTCACTCAATTTATATAATTATAAATAATAAATCATTAATAAATCAACAAAAAATGGTTTATTTGTAATAAGTTATAATGAATTAGTAATATACTGATGTTTATCAAGAATATATAGTTGTGAAAAAAATATCATCTTACTAGTTTTTAAAAGTTTGGTTATTTCTGTAATTTTTAAAGGAATAAATTTTACGAATTTTCCTTTAACTATATCACTTATGCTAACATATTTCTCCAACTTTAAAACATATTTGTTGTCCTATAAACTAGAATATAATTTCATATTCACCATCGAGCTTTGACATATGTTATTTTTTGAACAAAATAATACTTGTTATGCACATTAAAGGATTAATTTTATGAATTTCTTGAAACCCTTAACAAACCTAATTGTACCTAATTGAATTTGAGTTCATTCTCCTGTTTTTCTACCTCTTTTATTGCTTCTGAGCAGCTATTCTAATGGCATAATATTTAATATTTTGGTCCCAACTAACTCATTTGGAGCTCATGACATTCATATTGACTACTACATATTGCATGTAATCTTAAATTACATGAAAATTAAGAAATTCTATATAAAAAAAAGCAATACGTTTTAGAATGCGAGTGGTGAATCTGGAGAAATGTCATAGTTCAGAGGGCATAATAAATATATTTTAAAGTTTAGAGGTACGTTGATTCAAGAAACATAGAGTGTGTTTGGGAATCAAATTGAAACTCAAAGTTCTAAGCGTCTACAATGTAAAACTCTTACATATTAAAACGTAAAGCAAAAATATACTACAGTGTAAAGTTCTTACATGTTACAATACCTAAGTTCTAACATCAAGTTCCAACTTGATTCCAAATACACTCATAATTCAAGGAGAATTCGTAAAATTTATCTTTTTTAAAAAATTGGGACATTTAGTTTAAAATTAACGAAAATAGATCCTTTTTTCTATTTTTCTTAAAAAAATAATTATCCCCTCATTAGGTTTGTTGGTTCGAATTGTGTTAATTTGAATTTTTTTATTTGGACAAAATTGTTTGAAATATATAATTTAAATAGTAATCTGAATTGGCGTTTAAATGTGTGGTTAAAGTGTTAATTTAAATATGAAATTCGAATCGAATTTATATTTGAAAGAGTATTGATAACTCAATTTGAAGCTGAAAAATTTATTTAATTAAAAATAAATATAAAATATGTAAAAAGAAGCTATTTAATTGAAAAAAAAAAACAAAATAATAGTATTAAATTATAAATACAAGAATGTGAAAGAAAAACCACTGTTTAATGTTGGTTTAAAATGTTGAAATAGAGGGGGTTTGAATTTTAAGTTGCAGTTCGGTCTAGTTTGAACTATCAATTTAGTTTGAGCTAAATGCTTTACTAAACACTAATTCAACTGTAATGGCTGCTTGAATCGAGTTGAACTAGACTAAATCAATAAAACTAACACACTTAAAGTTGTTGGGGATTTTTACAGTAAAAACCCCATCATTGACCTACATCAATATTATTTTGTTTACACAAATCAAAAGGCTCAAGCGAAGAAGTATCTTTTTTAAAAGAAATTGCCTATTTTGTTAATATAAAACTTTTAAAAAAAAATCGAATTAGGTGGTATTTTTATGACCTTTTTATAATAAATGATCATGACTTTTTAAAATTAAACAAATAATTATTTATTAGTAATAAATTGAGTTTAATTGATAAATTTATCAAGTTTACCATGTTAAATTTGTGAAACTCAAATTTACAACTATCTGTTTAATTTTAAAAAATCATGGTCATTATTTTAAAAAGTACTTTTAAAAAACTCACTTGTCTTTATATCCCTTAAGCCATCTCCAATCACAATCTATTAAAGCGATCACAGTCCAAACGGTTGACGAACCCAATCTTCAGCCCCCCATTTTGCCACTTTTTGGTTTTTAACTCTGCACTGCGCCAATCGCCGGCTTTCAGGCTTCTTCAGCCCAAACCCATTCTGTCCTCTCACACTCTTCCCAATACATCGCGACCCTTCGACCCCTTCTAAAGCCATAATCACCAACATTAATAATTGACTATTCTTGATTTTCCTTTTCCTATAAATATAGAGAACAAGCCCCAGTCTCAAATCCGTATGTCTTCTTCTTCAGGTTCAAAAACCTCTCTCTCTCTTCGAAGCCCAGAGCTTTCTCTCTACTGTTGTTTCTGATCCCTGATTCTCTCTTTCGTCGTGTCTTTCTTTAAGCTTCACTTCACAGGATCATGGCGAGCTTGTCGAGCTCTTCCTCCCTCTGGCACGGCGTCTCTCTCTGCGGTTCTCGGTCCGGTTCCTTCGCTGCGACTCCGAGCTCTCCTTTGATCGGCTGCAGAAGAACCTTCCGCAGAAGCTTCATCGTCGCTTCGTCGAATTTCGCCAACGAGAATCGAGAGTGAGTTTCGTCGAATTTTTGTTGCCAAGATTTTTTCTTGGTGGTGTCTGAATTTTGCTATGGATTGATTCAGGTTCGTGATCGTCGGAGGTGGCAATGCGGCTGGTTACGCGGCGAGGACTTTCGTCGAACACGGCATGGCCGATGGACGACTTTGTATCGTCTCCAAAGAGGTTCTGATTCTCGAGATTTTCCTTTCTCATTACGGTTTGAGTAATGAAATGCTTAGAAAATAATTCACATTTGAGCTGAATTTGTTATTGTTATTTTGTTCTTTTAGGCGTGTGCACCGTATGAACGTCCTGCATTGACAAAAGCCTATTTGTTCCCTCTAGATAAGAAGCCAGCTCGATTGCCTGTAAGATTTCACTACTTTTATTATGTTATATGTTGCAACATCAAAAATTGCTTTTTACTAGCCTCAGGTGATGTACGCTGGAATTTCTCATTTGTACATTTGAAATTGTGTATATACTTTGTGTCAGTAATTGAATTTTGATATGTATAGTGTTGTAGGAAATGCTGACTAAGATGTTGTTATGATATAGGGGTTTCATACTTGTGTTGGATCCGGTGGGGAAAGACAAACACCTGAGTGGTATAAAGAGAAAGGAATAGAGGTAAGTAAATCTGTTCATGGATTTTTTTTTTTTTGGTTATATATCTTAGTCCAGTAATTTTTGCTTTTGGGTAACTTTGTTCCTTTCGTTTTATCTTTGATTTAGTGTGGCATTGAGTTAAGTTGAAGTAGTATTTTCTTTTGTGTGTTGGTTATAGATGTTGTATAATGATGCTGTGACAAGCATTGATATTGAAAAGCAAACCCTGACAACAAATTCTGGAAAGCTGCTTAAGTATGGATCCCTTATAGTTGCCACAGGGTGTACTGCATCAAGGTGCTCTTTTATTTTTAAACATTGTGATAGGTCATGGGTTAGTGTAGCTGTCATATGTGCTGCTAGATATGTATCCAGAAAGTGCTGAAGCAAACGTGCTTTCTTGACTACCAAGTATACAGATTTCCAGATAAAATTGGAGGAAACCTGCCTGGTGTTCACTACATCCGGGATGTTGCAGATGCTGATGCGCTAATATCATCTTTGGTAAAGTTTTGATCAACTTGTTATTCTAGTTTGAGTCATAATCTTAAATTCCAACTGATTCTGTTGTTTTATAATTACTCTTTGAAATCTCGTTTCGATGAAATTAATGAAGAGGAGATCCTCCATCAAAGCTTTAACGAAATTGTATGAATATCTTATTTAACAAAAGATTTACCTGCATAATTGCTGGCCGATAAGCTGTTTTGAGCTAATTATTGTACATAAAAACAAAGAATATTTCATTGTGTGGTTTGTTGGCTTGCTGCTATATGACATCATATTCAGTTTAATGTTTTAGTATCTAAATGATATGCCACAATTGTCTTTCATTCTGCAGATTTTGATACTATATCTTGGTTTAGGATTTCGAAACTGTCATCCTATAAAAGTTAAGAATGGCAACACATTTGTTCGACTCATCATATGCCTTAAATGGTTTTTGGACGAACTTCACGCGGTTATTTTGATATTTCATTTAGCACCAAATTGACGAATTTGAATATCTTATCTAGATCAAATGTGAAGCCTAGTCATAATTCATAACTTGTTATTGTATGGCGAATCTGTTAGTAATTGTGCATCATGTGACCGTAGGATACCCTTTTAGAATTCACTGCTTATGCATTTTGTTTTATTTTTCCAATGTTCTAGGGGAAAGCAAAGAAGGTGGTGGTTGTTGGTGGTGGTTACATTGGTATGGAGGTTGCCGCAGCAGCCGTTGGTTGGAAGCTTGATACGTCTGTATGTTTATTGCTTGATTTTATGCATATGTGCTGCCATATTGTTCCCCAGTTGAATGCATTTGAAACCTTATCCGTCAACCCGTCTAACTTAATTATGCTTTGGAGTGCTCAAAGTATGTGAAACTTTTTTTCTTGCTCAGATGAATTTTCTTAAGTTTGTCGTACCCATATAAATTTGTTTTGAAATATAGCATGTGATCCTAAACCTATATTTGCCACCTTATGCATCTCGTGGTTTCAACTTTCTATTTGCTCTCATGTTTCCACAATGAATTGGACATTCAGACTTTGTTTCTTTCTTTTTTTTTCTACAAGTGTATAGGACCAAAAAAAGAGCATTCCTTCTTCACCTGTAAATTCATTTACATATATGTTACGGGATAATATCTACACGTTTATGTACCTTTTTTTTTTCCCAGATGTAAGCTGGCTATAATATTTTCACTGGTTAGTTCTGAACCAACATTTCATCTCTTTTGTTTTTTCTTCTTTTTCTTTTTATTTTTTTGATGAAAAGATTGTATTTCCTGAGGATCATCTGTTAAAAAGACTCTTTACCCCTTCACTTGCCCGGAGATATGAAGATCTTTACAAAGAGAATGGTGTTAAATTCCTGAAGGTGCTCTCTCTCTCTCTCAACACACACACACAGTGGATCCGTATACGAAGACCTTAAACGTTTGCTTGAAAGACCTTTTAAACTTTCTTATTTCATTTTATAGGGTGCTTCCATAAAAAACTTAGAAGCTGGTGCCGATGGATGTGTGGCTGCTATTAAACTTCAAGATGGATCTACAATTGAAGCAGACACGGTAACTTTTGTTCTAACTTGCCTTTATGTAATTGGTCGGGGGCTATTTTCTGCCGTCGCACGGTGTGTGTTGTGTGTGTGTGTGTGTGTGTGTATTGACTATAAATTTTATATTTGCTTGGAGCTCCATGGATTTGCAAACATAATGAGAAGTTCATGTACTTTATTTATTTGTCTAGACGAAGCATGAAGTTGAGGAATTGAAGATGCTTTCTGCTTTTCTTTTCGTGCAGGTGATAATAGGTATCGGAGCAAAACCAGCTGTCGGTCCCTTTGAAAGTGTGGGTCTAAGTACCACTGTTGGTGGCATACAGGTGCCTATTGGATTCATTCGTTTGTTGTTTAACTTTCTGTCTAACTTCTAGCAAGCGCTTCTCTTTACCATCGCTATCTCTTTTCATATACATGATGTTTAATTGTATGATGTATCGCAGATCACCCACAGATACAAACAAATGAGATTTTAATAATTCTTTAATTAATTTATGGTAGCCAACAATAGTAGAATACAACATTATTGTTTTCTTCATTTAACTTTCATAGTTGAAAATTCATATGTTTATGTGCTTTCAAAATTCAGGTTGATGGTCTGTTTAGAACGAGTGTCCCTGGAATCTTTGCAATTGGAGATGTAGCAGCATTCCCATTGAAGGCATATTTCTCTTTAATCAAAAAATACTTCATTTGTACGAGTTAAAAAAAAGGCTCCACTTTAATTATTTATCACTCTGAATTTTGAAGTGAGAAGTGTGGTGGATAATTGACAGATCTATGATCGTATCGCACGTGTTGAACATGTAGATCATGCCCGTCGTTCAGCACAGCATTGTGTTAATGCCTTGCTGACTGCGCAAACTCACACGTATAGTAAACCTTACCTCCATAAAACTTGATTCCAAGGGATTCTAGATGAAATTGTGGTGATGTTTTCTTCTATAGTCCTGTGCTTAAAAACATTTTTTTTTGATGAGCTGCTTCACTTTATGACATGCAGCTATGACTATCTTCCCTACTTCTACTCGAGGGTATTTGAGTATGAAGGAAGCTCTAGGAAAATATGGTGGCAATTTTTTGGGGACAATGGTAAGAATCTACGACGCAAAGAATTTTTTCCCTCTAATTTATGTATATGTTTTCTTGAACTTGAAGCATGTACTTTTATTTAATCATCTTCTGCAAATACCATCGACAACTCCTGTTAACAGTTGGAGAGACGGTTGAAGTTGGGAATTTCGATCCAAAAATTGCCTCTTTCTGGATAGATTCTGGTACTTAATATCTGTCAAAAAGACGTCTCTTTTTAGTACGTGTGTGTCAGCAGCTTCGTCTTCAGTTAAAAATTGACTTGGTCTACTCTTTCGGCATTGCAGGTAAATTGAAAGGAGTCCTTGTAGAAAGCGGGAGCCCTGAGGTACTTGTAGTTGTAATAGTCATTATTACTGGATTGCCGATATTTTCTATGATTGGTTTGGGATCCCGTATTTAAAAAAAATATTACATTGGTACTTGTTGACAGGAGAATATTAAAACAATACTTTATAGTTATCAAAAATATTATTTTAGTATACTAAGTTCGTGTTTTGTGAAATGGAAATTTTCAACTTGCACTTGTTAATAAACCTCAAATTATTTTAATAAAACTATTTAAGAAAGTAAATCTAAACAATCCCAAAAAATGAATAAATCTGCATATATGATTTTCTTTAATGATTTTTTTAATCTTTTGTTTTGATTTTCTATTATAGTTTTACAAAATTAATTTGAAATTCAAACTATAATATACCGAAATGCTATTTATAAAACTACAAGCTCGGGTATGAAAATGACGTTTTTCAAACTATAATATACCGTTTTGCTATTTTTCAAACTACAAGGTACAATGTGATGTTTCTCTAAAATACAAAATACCAAAATGATAATAACTGAAATTGCTATGAACAATCACTCTCATACGACACTTGTTTTCGTGTCATGTTTCCTTTGCGTCACTTTTAACGAAACAAAAAGACAGGAAACTGAGATTTATTTGTTTCCTTGAAGGAATTCCAACTGCTGCCTAAACTCGCAAGGAGTCAGCCAGTTATTGACAAAACCAAACTTGAGAACGCAACTTCAGTGGAGGAGGCACTAGACATTGCTCGGTCGGCTTTGCCGGTTGAAGCCAGAGTCTAAAAAAGTAGAACCCAATTAAGTATATCTAATGTCATTTTCAAGCATAACCACTCCAATAACGACGTTTAGTGAATAATTACTTGCTTCTAGGGCGTTATACTTCATTATCTTTTTAGGGTGTCTTTCCTCTTTGAGAGAATTTTTGTACCTTTATGGGCATGTATATTTTAGAGAGAGAGAGAGATGATGTGGCATGTTTATTTACAATAAGAGTGCCGCTTGAAGGTTAGGAGAGTTGAGTGGTTATTTTGGATTGCATAGGTGAATTTAATTGGTTGTGCGTCTGCTACACAACAAATCATGATAAAAATCGACATTGTTCTTTGTATAATAAGTTTGTGGTAGCAAATTATTATTATTATTATTATTTTAGGCGTTCTTATCATGTTTTGAGAAGCATCGTCAAGATAACAACAAATTGACTCAAAACTGGCTCTTGCGATGCACGTAGGAAGAAGATTTAATAAAATCTCATTTATTTTTGCTCTGAATGTCTCCCAAACTATTACGCATGATTTTGTTTTGTAACGTATATGTTTGTTTGTTTTTCCCTTTTTTATTCTCTTATCCCCAAATCCTTGTAATTTTTGCGAAAAAGTGAATTCCTTATTTTTTGCGACTTTGGTACATTATTTGACAAGAGATATATTATCCACCATCCAGCAAAAATACAAACCTCTCAACTGCAAAGCTTGTACAACAGGAAGTCCATGGACAATTATTTCTGTCTTCTTTGATGATGATAGAAGAGCATCATCATAATAAACTTGAAAAATTATTTCTGTCCGATTCGATCATATTAGAGCATCATCATTGAGCCTTTAAGCAGACATGACTTGTGAAGGGTTTTGAGAGACATTGCTACCTCATTAGTTTAGGGACTATGACTTTTTTTATTTGAGAATATAACTATGTTTTATCTCATAGGGTCTTGTAACACCTAAGTTGTTGAAATGTAACTTAAAATGTTATTTGTGTTGCATACGAATAACTTGAGAGTTATATAATCGCATGAATGAAGTTACATTCTTCAACAAAAAAAAAAATGTTACAAATGCCATACTAGGGACTCTTCCAATATGTGTATGTATATATATATATATATATTTATTGGCTTAAATCCGACACTTGACTAATTTAATGTTTGTAACATTTTCGTTTAAGAATATAACTTTGTTTATGAGATCTTGTAACATTCAATTTTGTTAAAATGTAATTATATTGTTAAATATATTATGTACTAATAATTTGAGGATTCTATAAATAAATAAATGGAAATACATTCTCAAATAAAAGGTTTGATGTACGAATCATTACGTCAAACAAAAATAAGTGGCTAAAAGTGGAATGGAACAAGGAAAAATAAAAAAATAGGATTATTTTCATAACACATTTATTAATTTGAGGAAAGAATAATTGTGCTCGAGTAGATGAAAGTAACCATCCAAGTTGCCGACATGATGAAGATCAACCATCCATTGGGGACACAATATTTAATTATGTGATAGATGTATTAAACCACCGGCGTTTTTCTTGCCCAACTAATTATTTGAAAGTCTATTCAGCGCAAAATTAATATATACATATATATATATATATATGTTATGTATATATATTATTTTAAAAAGTCTCCTTGCTGTTGTAAGCTACAAGTCTACAGACTACAGCTAATGTATACTCAATTCCAAAATTGGTCATAATAATTGGTATGACTATGAAATGCCTTCACTTTAAATAATAATAAGTAAGCACAGGCCACAGGCATTTTAATGGTCTGAACACTAGAAAGCCTGATCAATTAACATGAATTAGAGGATTCTCTTAATCGGGTGTCTTTTGGATAAGGATTTGCTAAAAATATTTCTTTATTATTATTTTTTCTCTTTTTCTAAATCTTGTTTGATAAAACGAAGGATTTTGGAAGTCATTAGCATTTGTTTTCTTTAATGATATACATTATACAGTCCAATTTATTAAGTTCAATTATAGTCCATATTTTTCCTGTCAATGGTATACAAGTGAGGTCCTTAGGCATGTATGCCTAGTCACACATGACATGAAGACAAACAGTGGGACACATTCTTCTTTAAGAAAAAAATCCACATCACAAGTCACGTACAACATTCAATGGTCCCTCTGTTGACAAAACCTAGAGAATTTGACCGTCGGATATGGAAAAATACCTCGTCGATAGGGTTTTTTTCGCTTTGAACCATCATTTTCCGTTGAACACAATGGTGCAAACTTACTAGTTTGAACAGTTTAGAATATAAAACTCAATAAAAAGAACCTATGGTATAAAGCTCTCACATGTGCCTCTGTTTGGGATTTCGGTTGAAACCAACAACATAGTAAAGTTCTTATGAGCAACACTAAAAGGCAATAAGTTATTACAGTGTAAATCTCTTACATGCTATAGTTTCAATCGCTTTTCTAAACACTTCATATTATCAATTTGAACTGTTATCTCAAAGATCATATTAGTCATATTCGTTTGAGAAGTACGTTAGAAAATAAAGTTCAGTTTGCTACAGTGTAAAGTTCTCACATACTAAAATAAAAAGCAAAAATTTGCTACAGTATAAAACTCTTACATACTATAATTTTTAAGTTTTAACTAATTTTCTAAACATATCCACAATTTGACGTTCTTATACCGGGATGTTAACTTAAACCCCACGTGTTAACATGTGCCAACAATTCAAAGTCACAGGTTTGAATTATAAAGGTTATGATTCCATGCTTCTTCAACTGTTACTCTCAAGTTTGATCATTCTAGATAATTAATTTTAAATATCACACAAAATTTACTGCAAACATTTATGGTAATAATCTTGGATCAAATCACTTAGGCGTTGATGATCATAACAATAAATAGAAACGCGTTCATTCAATTTCAAGTATTTAATTAAGTCGGATTAGACTCTTCAGAATGAATCAATTAAGTCAACATAATGAGAAAACAATGACAAATAATGCATGTTTAAGTAATAATTTGTCGATATTGACCCGTGAACTTCATAACTTTTTTTATTTTTATTTTTTAAACTTAAGTTTCCGTCTCTAAATTATGCTTCCATACTTTTCCAAATACCTTCTTAATAACATTGTAATCCTATTCCAGTTTTGCCCTTCAGTTTCGAAAATTGTTCTCCTTTAGTCGTCATTCCTCAAAAGTACAACAAAACAAAGCGTAAAAGCTAAAACCATTCATATTTTGTATATATATATATATGTATGTGTGTATATATATATATATATAACATATATATATACATATATATATATATATATATATATAACGAGTCGTTACTAGCGTAGTGGTTACAAAAATAGAGACCCCCAAAAGACCTTTGGCTTATCCTCCTATCATTATCACGCTTTTGATCGTTTCCTTGTTATAAACGAGACCTTAATATTCAGTATATTTGTAGCTCTAGTTTGACTTGGTTAAGCCATTATACATCAAACTCTTGTTTCTAAGGTCCTTCCTTGTTTCCACATCTTTACCTTCGTCCCCAAGAAAACGTCTCTGCTTTTCTCTCTTTCTCAGAGCTTGCTTCTTCTTCTTCTTCATATTACTCTCCTTATTGGTCATTATAAGCTTTTCTTCATCCTTTCGTCTTAGAACTATCTTTCATTTGTTTTAATTATTTGACTTCGGCACTCAAGTCATTTTCAGAGCTTTCGGAACCCAAGTCGGGAAATGAAGGTGAAATTTCCTCTTAAAAAATCAAATTTTTTTTAAGCTTATAATGTCTTTTCAGTGCATGGAATTTCCTCAACTTTGCCCATTGTTTAATTTCTTTAATGTTTGATTAGTGTGTTTGTAACATTATTTTCTCACGTGGGTGTCGATTGTCAAGTGATATTTCTTTAAAATCACTTCTACAAGTTTTTTTTAATGGCTTTTGGGGGGGTCAAAAAAAAATTTTTCCCCGGGAATTGACTGTTACATATTTTTGAATTATGTTGATGATTAATTTGGAGAATTGAACTTGAAAATATGAATTTGCTTAGGATCATACTCATATGTTTTTTTTTTAATGAATATATTATACTAATATATGTACTTCTTGCTCAGTAGTGAAATACTAATAATTGCCCTTTTTTTTTATCCCTCTTTTCCTCTTTTTGTTGCAGAAAGTGGTGGTGAAGTTGGATTTACATGATGACAAACAAAAGCAGAAGGCTTTGAAAAAAGTTTCTAGCCTAATGGGTAAAAAAGCTGTTCTTCATGACTAATGATAGAAACTAGAGGAAAAAAAAACACTGAATTCACCTTTTTTTTTTCCTTTTCTTTTTTTAAAGGCTCAGTAAAAAAGTTTTCTGGCTTTTGTCTGCACCAATTGGATTATGGTCTTGTAAGAGAATATCTTACACACACACACACACAAAATCTTCCAATCATAACAAGCTAAAATAACTGTACTATATTTTTGTTATATTATTCTTTCCAGAAGATTTCAGTCTCTACAAGTGTACTTATGTTTGTCTGTTTTCTGTTGTAACTTATTTTTGCAGGCATTGATTCCATTTCAATGGACATGAAGGAAAAGAAGTTAACAGTTGTTGGAGATGTGGACCCTGTGGAAGTGGTGAGCAAATTGCGCAAAACTTGGTACACCGAAATCGTATCGGTAGGGCCGGCGAAGGAGGAAAAGAAAGGCGGGGGCAAGAAAGACGAGGGCAAAAAAGGTGAAAAGAAGAAAGATGAGAAGGACCAGATTGCTGAACTTATCAAGGCCTACAGAGCTTACAATCCTCGCATGACTCAGTGCTATTATGTGCATAGTATGGAGGAAGATCCAAATGCTTGTGTTATTTGTTAGTTTTGATGATCTGGGGTTGGCAAGTTTTTAGAGTTATTGAACTTTTTGATTTGTTGAAACGAAATTTGGGACAAACCATGAAAAGGGTTGGTCTTGTGTACATAGTTCTTGCTATGAAAATTAAAGATTGGAACTTTCAACTTATGGCCTAGGGCCTAGAGGATGTGATGTATAGTCTATAGAGTAGATAACAAAAATGGATATATACAAGTGTATGCATTTTGGTAATGTTTTTTCAATTTAATGCCAAGTTCCTTTTGGGGAAAATTTGAAAAAAAGAGTTAAGAAAATTTGAAATTTGGTGAATAACCTCTTTTTTTTTTTTGTATTAAAAAAAGATATTTTTCTGAGCATCAAAACTGTCCCAGTTTTTTCAAAAAAAGAGAAAAAGTATTGTATCGAAGAGAGGAACCCAACCATGGTGAAAACAAAAAAAACTGGAACTGTTTTGATGGCCAAAAAGCTAGTTTTTTAATACCAAAAATAAAAAAAAAAAAGAGGACTTTTGCCCAAAAATTTTTTTGGGGGGACTAGTTGTCCAATCGCCCGGTTTTTTTTGGGTGTTTATGTTTAGTTGAGCTGGTGAAATAACCTTGTGCTTAATATTTTCGGTTCAAACTAAAACTTTTAGGTAGTATAGTGTAAAGATTTTATATGTAGTAGTGTTTTTAATTAGTTAGTTGAAATGCTCTCAAATACCCACGTTGATTTGATTACAAGAATGCTAGACTTTTAAACCTTGTTTAATAAAATTGGCAATTCCTACTTTTCCAACGAGAGAACAATTACATGACATGCTCATTGACATGATATACGCATTTAAAAACGACGATCATGTAGCTGGTGAATTTTGTTGCATATTAAAAGAGGTTGTTCAGAATCAGGGAAATTAGTTTATTTTTTGAGGTCACTTTTTCTACTTTTTGATGGCTGCTAACTTCTTTCTAGAGGGCAGTGACTTGGCAAAAGATTTTGCAAAGTGGAATTTCATAATGTCATGACAAATTTAGGATTTAAAAAAGCTGATGTTAGCTAGGATTTATTTATTTTAATAAAAAATAGGAGATAAACAATAGAAATATTTCAGGCAAACAAACCCACTGGCTTATAATATTATTGCATACAAACATATAATAATAACAATAATAAAAAAATAAAACGAAAAATTGTGGCCAAACACTGATTTTGACCTATAGAAAAGATCAAAGCTCTTATGTGTAACCTCATTGTGTTAAATGTTCGTGAAACATAAAAGTGTCCAAATTTAATACGTGAAAATAAAAATGTCCAAATTTAACCAAAAACTTCCACACAAAAAAAAAAAAAAAAAAAAAAGAGAAATAACTCTTCCAAAAAATCTGAAATATTGGCTGGACCTTTGAGCTTCATTAATTGTTTGCATGACTTTTGATATTGAATTACAGGAACACTTCCATGGCTGATTAGAAGTCTCTAGATTGAAAATGAGGACTACATTTCTCTAATTGAATTTTATGTGGTAGACCCTTTTGTAAGAATTATGACAAACACGTCTACAAATAAAACATAAAAAGGGGTTTTTTTTTTTTAGGGGTAAAAAACAGTAGAAGGTCAAATCATCAGGAAAAAGGAAAAAAAAAGTCCCTAAATATGCAAAAAGAAAAAAAAAAAAACGGTGTTATTAATTATTTTTGAGGGGTATAAAAACCAAATCCATCTCAGAAAAAAAAAAAAAAGTCTCTAAACATAGGTTTTCTTCTTTTGATGAGATAGAATTTTCTATGTGGTAAGAGATAATTAAGAAGATGTACATATGAACACACCAAAAAAATGAATAAATAAAAACTGTTTTTGGGCTGGAGAAGGGAAATAGACAAAGAAAGCAACTTTTTCAGATAAAGGTATATCAAATATATAAGCACAAGATTAGAGTTTGTTTTCAAATTGTTAGTTCCTTTCCCTTTGCTTTCATAAAAAAATAGGACAAATTAACCAAAGCTTTAGATTACCTCTGTGAATTGTCTTTTTACCTCCAAACCAGTGCCTTTCTGAATGTGCCAGACATAACAGCTACAATATAAAAGCCAATCTATGTAAATTATTTGATGAAAAACATTGTCACGCCTTGCGTCATAACAGGACTATAGAGGCATGCCCACATCTTGTTATCGTCATTTCAAATCATATATCCAATTGTGCTGTGATTTTTTAACATAAATTCTCACCTAAGATTTTTGTTTCTTTTCATTTTATATGTATAATCAAATAAATTCTGACATCTACGTTTACTCTGCCTCATATTAGCACAATTCATGTGTTTCAAAAAAAAAAAAAAAGAAAAAATAACGGCAGCCTCGTCATCCTGACTTATTTTTTTTGACTTTGACTCGCCTGCTTACAAATACATGGAGGGTGTTTGGCTAAGGGTGGTGTGAACCACAAACTCAGTTATAAACAGTGTAAAGCTTTCACATGCTACAATAAAAAAAAGTTGCATAGTATAAAGCTCTAGCATACTACAGTAAAAGCGGTTCCCACCTCTAACCAAACACCCTAATGACGTCATTGGACTCTTTTTTATATATATATACACACACACAAGTGAGAATAACTTTTTCTATATTGCTCCACATATTTCTTCCATATTGCTCTATGTGTCTTTCTTACTTCTTCTTTTTTTTTCAATAGATTTTTTTTTTTGTTTAGTTCTTTTCATCTTTTTTTCTTTTTTCTTTTTTCTTTTTTCTTTTTATTTTTTCCTCATAACTTTACATCTATCCCTTTTGTTTTCTTTTTATTAAAAAAAATGTAGGTGAGCCTGCTTCTGACTAGTATATTTAAAAAGTATATATATATATATATATATATATATGCATGCATGTGTAAACGGCACGTCATCTTCAACCTCATTTGTTAATCCATATCTAACTAATCTTTGTTAGTTTAAGCAAAACATACTTTACAACCCCGTTCGTAATTTGATAGGACTGATAATTAAACTAAGCAGATATTGACAAGCAAAAACAGGAATTTTTGATCTTCAGCCATGTACACACACACATGTGTGTGTGTGTGTGTATATATATGTCATTTTGTGATTATTTTCTCTGGCGTGGGATTACCTTAGACAGACGGTTTGTGGTAGCCACGGTCATTTGTTCTCTTGAAAGAGTAGACTAAGGAGCAAGGACATAGCTTATAGTTGGATATATGCATGTTTGGCAAAAAAAAAAAAAAAAAACCAAAAGAAAATAGGAAGAAGAAGATATTATAATGCTGTTCAATATGGTTCTGCTAGAATAAGATTAATAGGATTTTTAGCAAATGAGTTTGAACTAAAAAATAATTGATTTGAATTTGTAAATTTAAATCTTTAGTATTAATTAATGTACGTGTCAAAATAATATTAGACGTTCAATTTTCCATGGAGCTTTGTCGTTTGCACAATATAAGATGTGGTAGGATAAGTTTAGAATGTTTGTACAGATATAGTATTTTCCTACAATTTATTTTTTTATTTTTTTATTTTTGTTGGGTGGAGGGCACTAAAACTTGAAGACTTGGCAGGATTTGAAAGTGCCGACGAATAAGAATGGCTTGAGGGTCAACTATAAATTGCTCCCTTTCTTTTTCACTCAAAGCTTTTCCTATGATGCTTGAGGTCTAGACGTTGACCACACCCTTTTTTCATCACTTTGAAGTGTTTGATACCCTACGAGTGAATATGTAATTTGGTTTATTATCTATAGCACTTGAATATTAACCTTCATTTGTTTGAGATGGGTTAAGAAGTATGGAGCTTAATTTAATTTAAACCTGCGATTTGTCACCAAAATTTTACAAAAAAAAAACCAGATAAAAGCACAGCCAGCCCTTGAGGCCAAGAGCTCATGCTCTAGCGCCAGCATAATGGCGCTACAGCACGCGACAAAGGAATTACAAGGCTAAGGAAATTTCGTGCTGCAGCGCCAGGCAGTGGACTGTGAGGCGTGGTGTTGCGGCTGGGACACTTGAAGTTCTTTTTTGGATTTTTTGAGTTTCTTCTTTCTTAAAACCCTATAAATAGGATAAACTAAGGCTTATGTGTAACTCAAATAATATAGAGAAAAAACCCCTAAAAAGAGAGAGTGTGTAATTTTTTCCTTATAAACTTCTTCTTCATTATATAGTAAATTTATACAACAGCTGAAAGTGGACGTAGCTCTCACATTAAGGGTGCACTATTATAATTTATGTGTATTTTTTGTTTCATTTTTAACTCCAGGTAGAATTAGAACATTTAATTTGCAACAATCATTAACCCAATCGTCCATCATATTTATAAAGGAATAACAAGCCAGACTTTATATCTATTGAACCTTTTTACACAAAAGTTCAGACTTATATACTTTGGTCAATTCAAAAGCCATTACAATATAATTTATAAAAGCTTGAAAAGCTAAATAATTTCTTTATTGATACACTTCTAAAGAAAAGATTTGTTACACACCTTCTTCACTGACATTTGGTGAAAAAGGAAAAAGAATACAGAGATCCAAGCTAAGAGGTTGAAAAGAAAAGAAAAGAAAAGCAAAAATACATTGGTCATACATTGAACCAAAGTAATCCCTTAGGATGCAATGAAAGCATCAACAAATTGGGTTAGAACATTGGTCAACTATATACTTTTTAAGTACGTAGAAAAAAAAAAAAAAGAATTGCATGAATCTAATTATATTATAGTTATCTTTATAGTGGCTAAGAATCTACCTAAATCCCAAACTAATTAAGTCCTTGCTTGAACCAAAGGTGAGTGAGGTATAGGAGAATGAGGTGATGCCATCATAAAATCGTCGAATCGGCGAGCTGGGAAGCTTAGCCTGAGGTTGTGATCTTGCCAGCACTTGTTGTTTGGCACCACCACATGAGCAAGCTCCTTCTTTTTAAGCACAAAGCTTCTAATTCTTGTCAAAGCAACGTCCATGGTGTAATCATCCATGTTGGCAATGCAGACCCTGAACCATCCCGGTTCGGGACAGTGGAACGAGGACCCCGGCGAAACATTGAGCTTGACTTCATGGATTATGACTTTCCATAAAGCCATCTCTGCCTCAACTGTCTGTTCTTTGAGCAGCCTATGCAAATCCATCCACACAAACAGCCCTGCATTGCTCTTCAAGCAGCTAATTTTCACCTGAGCAAGCCCTCTTGTGAACACCTTGTGCCTACTTCCCAATCTCCTGGCACTCTCAGCCAAAAACCTCTTCACAAACACATCATCCGACAACATGGCTGCAATCAGGTGTTGCGTTTGAGAGGAGACTAATCCGAAACTGGACATCTTTCGAGCGCAGTTTACAGCCGCATCGTTGTAGGAATACACAATCCCGACTCTGAAACCAGGGAAGCCCATGTCCTTTGATAGGCTGTAGACAATGTGGATCAGGTCCTTGTTGCACTCAATGTCATTTTCCTCTTCAATTATCTCCGAGATGCTCACAAATGCCGGCTGGCTAAAGACCGTGGCAGCATAGATTTCGTCGCAGACTAGGTGGATGCGCTTTTCGTTGATGAATCTCACTATTGATCTTAGTGTCTCTCTGTCTAGGATTGTGCCTAAGGGGTTTGAAGGGTTGGTGATAAGCAGCCCCTTCACTCTTATGTTCTCCTCTCTGGCTTTCTCATAGGCTGCTTCCAAGGCGTCTCTTGTCACCTTAAAGTCGTTGGCGCTTTCACAGTGGACCGGAACAAGTTGTATTCCCGTTCTCCATCTCAAGTCTCGGTCGAATCTGCAACCAAATTATCTCCGAGAATTAGTCTCAGCAAGTCTTGAACAAGTTACATATTGACTTGATCTATGATGAAGCTTTCATTCTTCTCTAAAAGAACATCTTAGACCTATAAAAACTCTCTAGTGCGCACGCTTAAATTAATTGTCAACTTGCCTAAAAGAACATCCAACTTCTAAATCAAGTAATTGTGTTCTGTAACCATGACATCGTCGCTAAATTATACTTTTTGTAATATAATATGATTCCGACTCGAATTAAGTATTTATAATTGTATTTTACTAGTAATTTTTTTTTTACAATCCTATCACATAATTAATATAGCCGACTAAGATAGGCCTCACTTACTTAAATGTACTATAAGTGTTTGTGCCAAAATAAATAATCCTGATGAGTGGTTTCTGAAATGTTTTCAGGGCCCCACCAGAAATTCAAGCTGGAGGGTAGGATTTGACTATAAAATTAATTTAAAAAAATATAGACCAACCTAACACTAACTTGTGATGTTGACTTTGACAACCAACAAATGAGCTGTGTATAGGTTGAGTAACCAAAATAAAATCCACTAATTTTATAGGGTGTTTAAGAAGCGTAAAATTAATTTTGGTTAAAAATATTGTACGTATAAAGGCTTCATACTATAATAATTTTTTGTTTTTTTTATTGAAAGAGAGCTTTGCATTATTTGTTGTTGGTTAAAATCAATTGTTTAGAACTTAAAGCCAAACACTTGTTGTTATTTAATAATTAATTGATCTCCTAATCTTTCTCCTTCCTCCATCTGGAAGGGAAAGCAGCAGGAGAAGGGTCTTTTTCTTTACAGAATTCAGCTCAACAGTCCTCCTATGGAAGAAGGGAAATGGTAGAAAAAACCAAAACAATTAACCAAAAAGAAAATGATTTATAAAAGGTTACATACCCTGGATAATAAGGGACAGGAACCAGAAATGCTTCACCAGGATCAGCCAAACAAAAAGTAACCATCTCATGGGCACCGGTGGCTCCTCCGCTCATCACAATGCGGTCCGGATCGAATGTTACTCGGTTTCCTCTAACCATTCCCATGAACTTTGCAACAGCCTGGTCATGTAGAATTCAAGAAAATGTACACATAATTATGATCAGTTAAAAAATTTTGATAACAACCCAGTTGAAGAAATTAATTAACATAAAAGTTTTAGCTAAGTTGGTCATGTATAAAATATATGTCACATACGTTTCTGAACTCTGGAAGACCATGGTAGTCTTGGAAAATAGCTATGTCCCTGAATTCATTAATTCCTTCTGGAGTGCAAATGGAGGCTCTGGGGTTGTCCAAAATCCAGTCCTGAACCAAATCAAAGCATAGCTGGATATATAATAGAATAAGGAAAGAAGAATATTTAGATGAGTACTTGAGATAAAATTAACTTATAAGGTTTAAATTAATTAGACCAAAGTTTTAATTATTTTTTTTTACCTGATTTTCAGCAAGGCCCATTTGGATTACCCCAAGAGGGTTGTTTTTGGGGTGAAATGGATTATTGTCATAAGCCTTCCAACCGTCAAAGTACGGAGAATTTTCTCCATGACCATCTCCGGTTGCTATTTTGGACAACAATTGTTGTTTGCTACTCACCATAATTATTTGGTTACGTTGGATATGAGAGAGGGAGAGAGAGAGAGAGAGAGAGAGGAGAAAGAAAGAGATGAATTATATATATATATATATATATTGAGATGTGAAAGAGTTCAATAAGATGAAAATTCTGAGGACTTGGTCTGATATTGGTGTGGATATAGATAAACAAATATTGCAGGTGAGGTTTGACAAGTTCCAACTTCTAAGATGGTATTTATAGACTTGTAGTAGTGGTCCCAGTCTTTGGTGGCTCCAACATTAAAAAAAGGTGGAATATTAAATTAATTAGATTAGTAAAAGGAATAAATGACTTTGGTATATAAGGAAAGATTACTTTCTTTCTTTCCTTGTTTTTTGTTTTGTTTTTGTTTTTGTTTTTGTTTTTTCCTTGAGGAGGTGGAAAACTGTTCCTAGTGAAGATTCATGAGGTGCTTCTTTGAAGGCCTTGGTTAAATTTGGCTGGCGGGTTTACGTCACAATTGATGTTTGGGTTGCAGTTTAGTTGGGGCATTGAGAGCCAGTTGCGATAGTGTCAGTCCGTCACTCCAGCTGCCAGAGTGAAGACCAAGGAGAAAGGGCATTCAAAAACTTAGAGCCCTTGGGAAAGATATGGTTCAGACTAAAGGTTTAAATTAAAAATATTGTAGAAATTTAAATTTGACAAGAAAAAACATTATAGTAAAAATTGGTTTAAATTAAAACTTTTTTACTCAAATCTATGTTTGTAAATGGACTCCAAATGGTTTGCTTATAGATTATTGATAAGACACAGCATTGGATCACATTGTGTGACACTATTTTCACTTTTGCTTTTAGACAATAAAAAAAGAGAAGTAAAAGTTACGGTGAGACCCATATTTTTGAAGTACTTAAAAATATAGGACAGAAAATTATATTCAAACTGTCTAATAACACATAACATATTGGAGTCAGGTTTATATCTTCTAAAAAACTATCCATGACATGCATCTCTGTTTGGCATGATATTGTTCGCTTTGGGTCTAAACCCTCATAGTTTTGCTCTTGAGTTTTACCCCAAAAGGCTTCATGCTATTGGGAGATGGTATCATTACTTACGAATCACTATCTATGACCATTCCCAGCCGATATGGGATTGCACAACCAACCCTTTCTTGGCTCTCATCGACTCAAGGGAATTGTAGTTGTCACAATCACCCTACATTTGAGAGTCCAACGTCCTCATTGGCCACACTTTTGACTAGGTCAAGTCTTTAATACCCTCTGTAACAATTTACATCTCCGTTTGGTATGATATTGTCCGCTTTGAGTCTAAGCCCTCATGGACTTGCTCTGAGCTTCACCGCAAGAGGCCTCATGCCATTGAGAGGTGATGTCATTACTCATAAACCACTACCTATAACTATTCTCAGGCGATGTAGAATTGTAAACCCACTCTTTCTTGGCCCTCTTCACCTCAAGGAAATTATGATTGTCACAATCTCTCAAAAGTGGTTTTTGGACCTTGAAAACTCAAAGTTATTTCCGAAAAGCAATGCCAAATAGGGTCACTCATTTGACATTATTTTTTCTTTTGCTCTTAAGCATTCAAAATATAGAAGTAAAAGTAGTATTCTTTCTATTAATAGTAATCTAAAACCACAATATTAAAAGTGATTAAGGGAAATAAAAAATAATAGCAATATTCCAATATTCTAATAAGAAAATAAACACGTTACAATAAAGCTTTTTAAGTTTGAATTATGTTATAAGTTTTAAAGTCATAAAAGTGCTTTTTTTTTGGAAGCCACCAAAAAATATATAGTTTTGATTGAAAGCAAGGGATGAAAACCCTTCTAATAAACTATAAGAACAACCTTAGAAGTAGCTTTTAGATTATAGAAGCATCCAAAAACCTACCCAAAAAAAAAAATCTTTATTTTTATGAGATTATAACTTACTATGAGCTCAAGTCTAACATATAATGTACTTTTTAAATTGAGTCATATTGTTTTGTTAGTAATAAAATCATAATTCTATGAGATTAAATAAAATTGTTACCTCAAAGAGCAAAGGGGCGAAAAAAAATAGGTATCTGTCCTCTCATTTCACTTTAGGCAGTGACAACTGACACCCTTTACACGTAATGCAGGCTTTTGGGTCACGCCAATTATGCATAAAACGTTGTCCCCAAACAAACGCGTTACGTAATTATTGATCTTTATCTCTAATCTCTGTACCATGATTTTCATCTTGGATCCTTGTGGAACTTCTTCACTTCTATGTCTGTTGTTGGCTTACCATATTTTTGTACGTGTAATTTACATGGTCAGGTTTATTAATCTTTAATAAACACTCTAGGTTTTGATCCTTTTTTTTTTTGTCTGGGCCAAATAAATGAAAGTTTAAACTAATCCAAGAAATCTTTCTGATATATAGAAAATGATTATTATGAACAAGTTTTGAGTGTGAGTATAAAGCTCTAATATATTATAATATAAAATCAAAGCATGCAATAATGTTTAACTGCCAGACACTATTAATTTATGTGCATAGGACTCTCTTTGAATTTATTTGAACTTTTTTAGAGTTTTATAAGTAGGAGCAGTCTAATGTATGGTTTGTCTTTGTATATGCAATAATTTCTTCTAGTTGAACTTCCTTATACTTACTCATAATTAGTTTATTATGCTTTATATAAAGTCTTAAATGTATTCATTTTGTCTTAATAATTTCTAATCTTGGCTTCCAGTTGCATGGCCAGATATAAAGTCTTAAATGTATTCGTTTTGTCTGGTTAACGTATGTACGGTGTGATTCTGAGCCTTATACGTACCAAAACGTGTGTAGTCGGTAGGTATAGTACTCTATTGTGGAAGTTTCATTAAATTATTAGTTAACTAATAATGTTAATCAAAGAATATATGTAGTCTTTTATTAAATACCTACCAACATGCATGAAGTGATGAAAACACACGTGGACTGGGACTTTCACAAGTTCTTCTGAAGGTGCATGCATCTGATGGTCCTTTTTCATATTCATGATCTGGCGTGAGTGTGAGACCATGATCTGATGACCAAAATCTTCCTTACTTTGTTAGTCGCGTGAAATAAAACAGTAAATTTTTATCACTTTTTTCCAAAGTTCCAACTAGACATAGAATGAAAATGAGTTTATAAGAGTTTGTGTTACTTCTTGTAATAAGTTAACCTTTAATGATAGAACCTTAAGGGCTCCACAACATTGATATCACATGTTTAATGATAGAACCTTAAGGGCTCCACAACATTGATATCACATGTTTTTTACTTAACATTACATTAGTATTGTGTTTGAAAAATATTAAAAAGATATATCTGGATTTGGTTCTGTAATAGTTTTACGAGATTAATTTAAGGTTTTATTAATAGAAGGATAAGTCAGACATTTTATACCATAGAAAACATGCTCGATGCACGAGAATCATATTTTTGAATTATTTTTCAAACAACAAAACAATAACGTGATGTTACGTTGAAACACAGAACATAAAATTGAATTCTGCCAAAAATAAAACATGCAACATGAACAATATTCCTAAGAATAAAAAGTTTAAATTAATCAAACGAGACAAACAAGCTGTACGATGGGCGGCCCTCGAAAAAGATAAGAATGAAACCTAGTTCAAAGTTCTTTTTTTTTTTTCTTTTTCCCTCGTCTGATCAAAAGCCTAAAAGAAGAAAGAATTCAAAGGAACTCTAAATTCATTAGTGGTCCTGCCAAAACTAGCTACTGTTTTGGTACCATGTTTTAAATGCACCTGAAGAATTAGCAAGCAAATATTAATCAGGAACTTCAAAGTGGTTCGGCATCAGGGAAAACAGCCTTTGACTTCAACATTCTTCTTTAGAATGCCGGCGTCTTAATATTCATTAGGCGTAGAGATAACTCAAACAAACTAATTAATAAGTAATTTTTTCATTAATCATAAGATTATTTCTTTTAATAAATGATTTTGTCATTAATCATAAGATTATTTCTTTCCACGTTTATATTCCTTTTAATAAGTTATTATTATGTGAGGGACAAGGTTCAAGTTAGTTTATTAATCTAAGATCACCCTCAATGTATAAAACCATGCTAATTTACTATGGTGTTTGAAATGTGAGGTTTGAACCAATTTTGGTTAAAAATACCATAGCATGTGAGGGTTTTATACTGTTATTTACTTTTTTTTGACATTGTAACAGATAAAAGTTTTATACTGTAGTTACTAAAAGTTTTAGCTAAAATCGAGATTATCAAACTCAATATACATTTAGCAAGCTATGGTACCAAAATATTATATATGTACTTTTAAAAGCTAAATCGATTGTATATATAATCAAAACTATAGTTATATATACTTTATTATCAAAATATTAACAATGAGTTATTATTTAGTTTATATAGTTTACTTTAAGATAAAAGGCATTGGACAAACTATATAATTGGCTGTTTGGTGCAAGAGTTTAAACTAATGGTTCAAAACACTATAGCTATCGAGAGCTTACAATATAGTTGCCTTTTGCTTACACTATAGCTGTTGAGAGCTTTACACTGTAAATTGTTCGAGCTCCAGTTTGTACTGGTGTGTCAAACGAAAGGTGTGTATTATTTATGTTGACAATAGTGTAAAATCTCGTCTAAAGATTGCGAGGAACAATGATTCATGCAGGAAAATGCATAGTTATAGTATATAAATGAGAACAAGGAAATAAAAAAGTTAAATAGCAAGTAGTTTAGGCATAATTTAATGTAAAACCACACTCGATTCTACTTAAAACTAAAGGATTCAAATCGTTCACCCAAGTTAAAGCAGAGCTAAATGATAATTGTTTTGATTATTGCTAGCGGTAATATTGATAATTATATGTAGTGACAATATTGTGTAACACTGAAAATATACTTTTTTCCCCGCCAAATTGACACAAAAAACACGTGATAAGGTACTAAATTTAGCACAGTGTATAGGAGAGCAAAATTTTGCTTAAATAGTAAAAATTTTGACTTGGCACATACATGGAAGGTGTTTCAACACGACATCAGGTATCTGTCACACTTCTTTTGATTATCGATCAATAAAACTTGTGACTAAGATGATTTTAGATTCAAAGTTAAATGATTTTACGACTAATTCTAGTGAATGCAAGAGATTTTACCAACTTGAGTAGATGGCACTATCCCACTAATTCCATTGAATTTAAGTGAAACTTCAGTTTTACTAAAGAGTAATAATATTTGTAATTGGCCTTTCATGGGGAAGAAGAACAATATGAACAGCCAATCACCGTCCCATTTGGGAGATTTTTGTCAACCGCATGGGTGGCTCAGCTTGTTTTTGGTGGGCCAGAGCTGTTCAAGCCTCTTCAAGATGTGTAGTTGGACCAAATTTTTGCTTCCTTGTCCGGCCGTCTTCCATTCTAAGAAGAATTATATTCTTCTTCTTCTTCTTCTTTTTTTTTTTTTTTTTTTTTTTTTTTTTGTCAAAGTCACAGTTGGAATTTTCTTACGTAGCTCTGAAGTGTTTGAATATTGAAACTTCTAGTCGCACAAATTTTGCTGAAAATAAAAAAATGTCAACAGGAAACAGAGAACGAAGCTTTGTAAAAGACTATTATTTATTTGTTCTTTTCCACCCCGACCACAAAAAAAAAAAAAAATGCACCACTCACTTGAATAGGGTGTCTGGTCTTAAACCATCGGAACTCACTTGAATAAGGTGTCTGGTTTTAAACCATCAGATTTGCAAAAAAAGGTAATTTTGACGAGATCTGATAGTTTGAAAAAGAAATATGGCGCTTATAGATATTTAAGGGGTGTTTGGTAAAGTGATGGAAACTGCGGTTCTCACCACAAAATCAGTTATAAGTAGTAAAAAGCTCTCACATGCTACAGTAACAATAAAAAAAATTGCTACAGTGTAAAGTTCTCATATGCTACAGTAAAAGTGGTTCTCACCACTGGTTCCCACCACCTTCTAAGCACCCTATAAGTCGGAAAATTTAGAACAATGCCATATCAACTTCAAAAATGCAAAATACTAGAGGCACAGAATTAAAGATGTGAGTTAAAGGCGGGGTGATTTTCTAATTCTTTTTTTGTTCACTAAAAGTCTTCTTCCTACATGTTTTCATTTGACCGAATTACAAGAATTGTAGATGATATAAAACGTGAGAAAACGTGCCCAAGTGGCCGAGACACGACATTTGAATTCAAAATATGCTGGTCGTGCTAAGATAGACAACAAATCAACTTTAGCCACCATGAGAAATTTCATCCGTCAATTGTTGAAATAAAATAGCTTTTATCTCGTGTAATGGACAAAGTTCAAAAATTAAAAACCTGCTACATCGCTTATTATTGGTAAACAATTCAGTTTCTCCAACTATGCTTGTGACTGAATAAAATATTTTGCGTACAGATCAAGAACAAATGCCCTAGTTGCTGTGAAGTACACAAATACAAGTACTAAAACTACCTCCACCACATGGCTTGACCCGGCCTTTTGAAAGCGTGTTTTCATTTCCTCATAAGAAGAACCACAGTATGAGCAGCAATACTTCGATTTTCTCCGAGGCTATCGACCTTCTCGTGAGTTTTTGCTTTTAGATTAACAACTGCAGGGTCTGCTCCAAGCAGCTCGGATAAGTTGGCCCTGATGGCCTCCTTGTGCGGACTCAGTTTTGGTCTTTGAAGAATTAATGTGGCATCCAAGTTCCCAATCTCATAACCTGCCTCATGCATGAGTCTCACCTGAAATGGTTGAATGTACAATATGTAATTTTTAGCTTGTACACAAGAATTTTTGTTTGTTTTTTGTTTTTTGTTTTCCCTCTTTCCCGTTGTGTTTCATCAAGTAGGTTGCCCAAAGTGTCTTTCATTATCTACCGATGTTCCCAGTAAAGAATAGGTGGCAAAGAACTATTGTTATTTTTTTGTACAGAAAACAATATATTTGACAGATGACTACAGCTGAATTTCTCTTATCAAAAAAGAAACAAAAAAGTAGAGTTGAATTTCTGATGCTTCATATAATAAGAGTTGAAACGTGCTAAATCAGAGAAGAATGAGAAAAACATTATGTTTGCATCAAGACTGAGTTTTTCACGCTAAACATGCCACCATGGTAAAGTCAACATCTAACTTGTCTTTATTCTTGTCATCTTTATCTCAAAGGTGACGCCTGGTACATAAAAGTATCCTCATGGGAGTTCAAAGCTACTCAAGGTGCAATAGCGAGCCAAAATCACTAAAACACCAACCACTTCAATAAAAATGTGTTTTGCTCTTTCTCAAATAAGTGTCAACCCAACCTCATACACACACACACACACACACAAAAGCAGTTCTCATTGTATTTGACAAGGAGAACATCGGTAAGACAGCTCTATAAAACACAACTAGATCCGTTAGCATGTTTTGTTTTCGGTTTTTCAGTGGACAAGAATTTTAACTCTAGTGAAATCATTCAAAGCATTGTTTCTAGCTTAGGATTCTAAATCCACTGATTGCAGGCATGGAAGAGAAAACCGGCAAGGGATTCAGATCCATGCCCTGTCCAACCAACCAGCCAACCACATTATCCCATGCCATTTAATAGATTTAGACAGAAAAACACATAAAAGGAAATAGTTAGTTAAAAGGCATTTCAAATTCTTTAAATAACGCAGCATAATATGTTTGTTTCGACGCTATTTAGAACACTAAACTAGAAAGGATCTGAGCCCATTGGGATAGTGATATTCTTAGCCAACCAGACACAACTTTTATTCAAAGGAAAATATGCAAACGTATCAAATGAATCATACAAAACTTCTCTAATAGCAATCTACGACCATGTATCAACAAAACAGATGATCATTACTAGTAGGTTTTGACCAATTACAGATTAACATATCAACTATCAACTATTATGTCAACATTACAACATAAGAGCCCAAACAGCAATTTCAAATTAGCTAAGAAATCAGTTCTAATAAGTTCACTGTCATAAAAGATATTTATCAAATTTTCTTGGAAAAAAAAAATAATAACTTACAGCTTCTTTGATGAAAACAGAGGATGGAGCACCCTTCCACTTGGGATCATTATCCGGGAAAATCTGCCCAATATCTGGAAGCCCTAAAGCCCCCAAAATCGCATCCACAACGCAGTGAAGCAGAACATCCCCTGAAAAAGAAAAAAAAAAGAAAAAGACAAAACCCAAATTCAAAATCTCATCTTTCCTTAGCAAGCAAATGAACTACAAATTGAAATTGAAATTACTGAAATTCACCATCGGAATGAGCCTCGCAGCCTCTTTCATGAGGAATATTGATCCCTCCAATGATCAAAGGATAGCCCGGCTCCAACCGGTGGAGGTCAAACCCATGGCCGACTCGGAAAGGAAGCAACTTTGAGGGAGTGGCGGCGGCCGGCGACGGCTCGGCGTCCAAGGCGGTCGCAGCGGTGGCGGAAGCCGAAGGTACGGCACACGGCGGCGGAGTTAGTGGTGTTGAGGATCGGAGAGAGAGACGAGAGGAGGAAAAGAAATTGGTGGTGGAGGAGTTTGGGGGCGGGTAGAGAGAGAAGCGAGGGAAGGAGGAGAGAGAGAGAGATTTGGCGGAGGATTTTGGGAAGATGGAGGAAGAGGCACAGAGAGAAGATGTTGATGCCGCCATGGCCGTTGAAAGAGAAAGCTTGAAGCTTCAACTGTCTCTCTCTCAAAGGCGCAGACAAAGAGCTTTTCACTTCTGGTGTTTGTGGTTTTTGTTTCTTCAGTTTGTGACTCTGTTCGGGTTTCAGCTCAGCTACCCCCTTGTTTTGTCTTTTTCTGAACAATAATAATAATTTATTATTGTTATTGTTATTTTAAGTAAACGATTAATGATAAGAGAAATAATAAAGCAGACACCAGCGTTAATTTTTAAAGCCTTTTGACCGTATTATTTTTGCTGACCAGTTAGTTTTGAATTTAAAATTTTCAATAATTTTTTTACCTAATTCTAAAATTGAAGTTATTTATCAAAAAAAAAAATTTAATGAAAGCCATAATATGAGGTTCAAAATATTTTAATTTTCGATAATTTCTAAAACTTAAAGATGGCATTTTGCTCTAACTTTTCTTTTTTTTTTTTAAATAAATTTCAGGTCATAATACAATGAGTGCACCCCTTCAACGAAAAAAAAAGAAAAAAACAATGAGTGCATGATCACTTTTATTGAATTTCAAACTAATCGTTGTTTTTATAGATAGAGAACAGAATTGCCAAAAGAAAAAAGGGATTAATTGGCCACAAAAATATTTAAGAACTTAATTGGCACAATACTTGTAGTAGTTTACCTTAAAAAAATATTATAGTCTAAGATAGGCATAGCATTAAAATCCTAGTTTTAGAAGTCACTTTACAATTTGTAGGCACATAAATTATTCGCTTTCAAAGACAGCATGCTGCTCCCATGGAAAATATGGAATTACAAAAACAAAAAAAAATTAGATGTAGTTGTAAAAGTTTGACGAGATGATTAGATGCCCCTTTTAGTAACAGAAACCTGGTCCGGGCAACATTGCATATTTTCATACCCCAGATTCTCTCTCTCTCTCTCTCTCCCTCTCTCTCTTCTTTATTTATTTTTTATTTTTTTAACTCTTAATCTACAAATTTGACCACCACAAAAATGGATGCATCCAATTAATCTGAGCTACCCTTTTTTTTTTTTGTTTCTGAATAATCTCAGCTACCCATTTCTGGTCATCGCGTGCATGACCCAAGCAAGTAAGTAGAAACTTTCGGCTTTAGCAGGAAGAGAGAGAAAACACACCCACATTTGTGAAGTAAGACGTTTATTGAGACAGTGCCAAGCAAAGATCCATTTGGTTCCTCTGGTCCAACCATCTGTTTTTGTCACACATTATAATCATCTAGTCAACTTTCACTGTCATTTTTGCAAAATTTCACCAACCATAGACTTGACAAAACCTTAAAAAGAGAAATTTAGACCTAGATTTCTTTGCTCAGCACGCCCCGACTACTGTTTCAGAGTTTTTAAACCAATGTGTTGTGAGTGAGCAAACGAATCCAACGATTGCTGGGAGCGGTCGACAAATTGTATTTACAAGGGCTAGGGTTGCTCTTAACAAAGTCGGCCTTTTAAGATGGAACTCCAAGTCTCATATATTTTTGTAAAACAACATTTTCTATACTTGCACCTACCTTAATATTGCATTAATTATGTCAGGCAAGTTCTTTTTTTTTAGCACGCACAACTTGCTTGTGTTCAAACAGAAAAACAAATGTGTTCAGGAACATATAGGGTGAGCCATCGTATCAAGTCATTTCATTTCAAGTAAACCGTAAATAGATTTATTCACACATATTCCACATAACAGGATAAAGCACTTCAGAACAATAAGCAATCAGCAGGCAAATATTCTTCATTTCTACAACGACCACGTAAATTCCAGGTATAATGGTCGGAACATTTACATTGGTGGGCATTTGGCAAGCAAGCTCAATAGAGTGCGTCTTGGACAGATGCCCTTGGTTGCTTGCATCCATGCTCGGGTAAAGGATGTTCCGGCGCGGCCCTCTTTTGTCTCAGCTGCAATGAGAAAAAAAAAAAGGCTATTAAAGTCTTGAAAGTTCTCCGGTTTTTTTCTATGCGTATTTGTTTCCCTGAATGTTTGTGGCTAAACAGTAACAAAGATGCACGTGTAGCATGGGCAATGTAAAAATCGACTCACTGACCTTCTCTTCAGCACGCTGATAGATGTGCCTTAGAAGGATATTTTTGGTTTCAGTAGTTATCACTGCAAAAGGCTCAAATCAGTATGTACAATATCACATTTGGACATAAAATATTCCAAGACCTGAACTCAAACAAGTCCTTTTGGTTTTATTTTTTCGTGAGGATGCAGAGAGACCACCAGCTACAGAACAAACAAGAGGTGAAATCTCTTACTTACCCTGATCAGGTGGTGGAAGGGTCCTGTTGTGAGTGGGTTGATAGGTTGTTGGTGTCATCTTCTGCATCCGAAAGTAAAAAATATATTAAAGGGAGGATAATATCGTTTTTTTTTCTTTTTTTTTTTTCCAAGCTGTTGTTACCAAATGAGATTCTGAGGAGGATGTAGAGAATGCATTTTAACCAAAAGAATATAATTTTTAGAATCATCATCAGGCAACTTCTTCATACAAATGCATGCTTCTCCAATCTCCATAGTGAACCATGATGTGCTAATGAACGAAGTAAGAAGACATGAACGTTTGGAATAACCAATAGTTTTTTGTCTCATTAAGAGAAAGAATCTGAATACATAAAGTTTGTAAAATGTTAAATATATAATGCATTTTATATGAGTTGATATTCAAAAAGAAAAACTTTGCTATCACTATCCATATCACCATCACTTCCATCTTTCTTATTTGAGAAAAATAATGAGGGGAAAAAAAAACTCGTAACTGTATTGCAGATAAATCAATAACAGGTTGAGGAGAAAAAAATAATCAACAACTGAGCAGCATTGGAAGACAAGAGAAGAGCAAAAACGGTATATTAGCCAAGAACATCTTTACTTGTTGGTTTTCGCTATGGTTTTCAATGTTATGTCTGACCTGGAAAATCACCAATTTCCAATTTTTAATCACATAAAGATATTAACTTCAAATCCTGAAGAAGCATCTGACAATAAGTTCAGAAACATAGTTCAGCTGCAAGGCTGCGGCAGCTTTGGACATATTTCAGTTGCTCATAGTCTTTAGCAATCCATAAACTCTCATTTCATTGGTGATTTCATGAAAGGCTTAAAGATTATGGTAAAGAGGGTATTTACACTCTATGCAACAATGGAGCATAAACAATTAACACACCGATGAAGTATATGTAACAAATAACAATAAAGGTGAGTAAGAAAATGCTAACAAACTAACACCTTATCACTTATGTTGGTATATAACTGGTATAAAAGTTTGCTCGGGAAAAGCAAATAGTAAGTGTACAAGAAGATTTTTTTTTTTTTTTTTTTGATTCATTGAGAGACCCTGCACTTTGTTCTTTATCACTTAACTAAGGTAATGTGTTGTGGTTGGAACTTGGAATATTCAAGAAAACTTATGTCCACTACATGGTTATAATTGAATCCAAGGAACCTTAATTTTCAAAATGATTAAAAGTAAATGGACAACGTTTGTTAAAATGGAGGATTTATTAGTTCAAACTTCTGCTATATGTTTCACAATGCAGATGCTAAGTAACAACACTAAAACGCAAAGAAGGGTCTTAAACTAGCAAGATCAAAGCAAACAGATTCATCAATATATCGGCAGAAAAACCCAGAAGCCCTTTTTCTTGAATGGACTGAAAATTATCACCCAATATGCAATTTTTTTCCAAAAACCCATGTCCACAAAGTTAATCAAAACATAACCCAAAAAATGTTTAACACTAAAAAAAAAATAACAAAAAAGAAGGACAGAAAGAAAGAAAGATGGGTTGGATCAAAGAGATTGATTACTCACAGACGGAGTGGAGGGATCGGAGGGTCGGAGTTGGCTGAAGTTGTGGGGGTCGAACGACGGCCAGTCACCTAGCACAGACCCCATTGTTAAAAATGCTCGCTTTTCTCAGCAACCCCAAATTCCAAAACAGCTTTCACGGACAAAAGAGAATTTAAGTAAAAGAGAAAAAAAGATCACATACACACAGTGCTCGATTATTTCTAGAACCAGCTGAGTGAGCTGGCCACACTCACAACCCGCTCATCTTTGATGAATAGTTGTTGAAGTTCTTTCCGTATGTGCCATTTTTTTTTTCTTTTTTCCACCAAATATTAACTGTCATTATCCATTATATATTATCAAAATCATATTATTATATGCTGCAAAAAATAATTTTTTCAGGGATATCAACATAAACCCCTAAAATCTTTTAAGGTGGAAAAATGTTGAGTTTTTTTTTTTTTTTTTTTTCTTTTGAAGCGGTGGGAGATTTAAAATCAAAACTTCAAACTATGACTAATGTTAATTTAGAATATAAATTAGATCTGCAATTGCATTAGAGTGTTAAATGATATGTTGTTAGCATTGTAAGTGGTAGTATTTTTCAAGTTAATTTTACTCCAACTTAAATTAGTGACAATAGTTTACTCAAAAGAACAAAAAAATAGTGATAACAGTTACTCAAAAGGGAAAAAAAAAAAAAAAGGAACAATACTAAAAACGTACTGGTAAAATATGATGAAAATTATACAAAATCATTCTAATTTTAGCATCAAATAAAAAAATAAAAATTAAATAAGTAACATAACATAAGTAGCAGCTTTTTAATGTAACATTTCATTAGCATCGAATTATTTGAAAAATGTTAGAAAGGTATCTCATGATTTTAAAATATTCATTTTAATACTTCATAGCATGTATAATAAACAAAAAATAAATAAAAAATGAAAAAAAAATTCTGAGGTCTTATAACTGTATAATTTTGATCTGATTTTCTTTTATAGTTTTATGCATTAGTTTGTGGTTTTATTAAGGGGTGAGTTAGACTGCTAGACATGGGTTTAGAGTACAAAAATGATATATTTTAAAAATTAGAGTGTCAATGTGATATGTTAAAATATAGGCACCAAAATTTGATAAAAATACAAGAAAATATTTTTTTAAAAAAAGAAATAAAATTACTTGCAATGCTACAACGGTTAAAAAATCTTTTTATTCATGTCATACTTTAAAAAGTAGCCACATTAACATTCATAATATTTGTTTAAATTGTGTCACATAACATATTGGTATTTATAAAAAAGCAAATTTCAAAAGATAGTGTTTCTGAAAATTTCCCTTTAAAAAAGAACAAATGGGTTTACAGTTACAGGAGTAAATTAGATGGTATATCACTTTTTACTACCACTATTATGTTCATTCATTTTTTTTTCTTCCCTTTGATCTATACCATTTATTCTAACTAAGAAGACCAAAGCACCATTAGACAACATATATTTTTCTAACTCTAACTTATAATGCTTGAAAACAATAGTGTCTTTACATTTATTAGAATTGGTTTGCTTCAAACTTTCTCGTAGCAGTGTAAAATTAAAAAAGAGAGAATTACATACTATGCCACATTTTTAAGCATAGTTTTTATTCATGCTACACTTGAAAGAATTGTTATTTAAGTTATGCCACACTAAAGCATTTGTGGTATTTATTATAAAAAATAAGTTTTAAAAAATAGCATTTTATGTAAATTCTCTGTCGAAAAACAATGCCCGAAGCGGTATTTTCAAATAGGAAATTATATTAAATAATACAGTTTTAATTCTTAATGTAAGTAAATAATACACTTCTAAATATATTTAATTACATAACATTTTTAGAATTACGTGTTTTTTAAAACATTTAATTTTACCTCATCTTTTTTCTTCATTTTCTTCTTCTCTTTCCTTTTGTTTTAATTTCTCGTTATCTCAATATTATTTTGTGTTTTTTTCTATGTTATTTTATATAAAAAATAATTTTGTTTTAATCTAAATCAACTATTTACTTTGACATAGTTATATTTTAATATATTTATTTTTAATCTCAATAAAGTGGTCTAATTCTCTCCTCCTCTCTTTTTAAATCGACCCGTCTCTGGTAATTTGGCCCAATGAATCCATGGCAAATGGGCCGAGAAAATAAAACCCACACCGCCAATCACCACATCCAGATGAGGAGCCCACACAAACACCGGGCGAAGGCCAGATCCCAGATTCAGTAGGAAGCAGGTCCACTCGATCGTAGCCGCTCAACATCTGATTCCCCACAGAGATGACGATAGTCGGCGAAGCACCGTAGTTTTTCTCTTCTCGTGCCATTTAGGTCTTAAAACCTTTGCTCTTCTAACTTTCTCTCTCTGCTGCGCAACCTCAGGAGAAGGAGCAACAAGAGAGAGAGAGAGAGAGAGCCGCCGGTCGTGGTGTGGATCGTCGGTGAAGGAAGGAAGAAGCGGACATGGCGGCTCCCGAAGCTCCTCTCTGTTATGTCGGCGTCGCCAGGCAATCCGCTGCTTTCCGCCTCATGAAACAAATGGTTCTCTCTCTCTCTCTCTCTCTCTCTCTCTCTAGCTCTTTGAATCAGATCATTTCTGGATTTGGCGGTTTATGGTCTTATGATAATTCTGCAGGGATGGGAAGAAGGCGAAGGACTGGGGAAAGACAAGCAAGGGATTAAAGGTCATGTTCGAGTCAAAAACAAGCAAGATACTGCGGGTTCGTTTCTTTTGATCTTGTTTGAGGTTTTTCTTTTCTTTTTTTTTTTTAAGTTTTTTGTAATTTTGAAATTCTTAGCTCAAATAGTTTTTTTTTGGAACGTGGAATAGGTATTGGTACAGAGAAGCCGAACCAATGGGCATTCGACACCACCCAATTTGATAGCATTCTCAAAAGATTGAAAGTGGTAAACTTCACATCTGTTTCTTGCTAATTCGAACATGGTTTCAGTCACACAAAGAAAAAGGTTTTTTTGGTTTCATTATTTTTACTCATTTTATTTGTTTTTGATTGGCAGCAAACAGCCCAGCCTGATGAAAAAGGTAATTGCACACTTGGATTAGCTTAGTGGTGCTTCTAACATTGTTGTGATTGATTATTATTCCCTAAGATTTATATATATATATATATATATATAAATATATATATGTATATATGTATGTATACATATCTGATAGATGTGGAGAAGAAACTTGAAGTAGAAGACGAGACAGAAGTGTCAACCCAGGTTCAGGATACAGTTGTTAAGGCTACTCGACCGCAGGGAAGGTCAGTGTGGTGCAAGCTAGTTAGTTGTTCAACTAGCTTTTTTCTTTTTTATTTCTTTATGTAATAATGAATTGATTATTCATTTTGCATAATCAGATACAAGAGAAGAGAGAGAGGGAAGCTTGTTCATGCATATTCATCAAAGGATCTTGAAGGAATCCTTGTAAGTTCAGATGGTGGATAATATTTCCTTTATTTATTTTTTTATAAAAAATCTTTGATCAATAATAAAATATTTGTTGCGATGCATGCATTTCATCATGTACATTTTTAAGCGAGCAACTTATTTATGGTTCTTGTTGTGTGAAAACTATCGTTCTGTTTTCATCTCTCTTTTCATTTCCTAGGACTTCGATTCTGGTTATTTATTGTGTTTCACTTTTGTCCAACTTTAAGACAAACTAGGAATGCATGAATTATAGGGCTACTCTTCGTTAGTTAAAAAAAGTTTTTTTTTTAACTAACGAAAAACGTACATGTTATGATGTTTAAACTTCGTTAGCCTTGCTTTTGTTCTATATTGGCTTATGCTGAATCAATCTACTATTTTCTGATTGCCTCTGCTTCAGTTGAAAGGCTGATGGTACGATGGCAAGTATATGCCATTATTTATGATAGGAATTCAGGTAATAGTGATGTAATTTTTAATGTTCTATGCCTTTATATTAAGCCTGTAACAGGCATGTTAAAAAAAAATTGCATAAGATACTAAAATTTAAATTCAATTCAAATACTTTTTCCTCTGAATTTTCATTTGGACATTTCCTTTCATGTTTGTAACATGTTGTATAACTCCTTTTGCGTTTGTTTGTAAACCTAGTAAGTTCAGTTTTTGATTATGTTTTATTACCTCTTAATTGCTTCGGCATACACACTACAGGTAAAAAAGGTTGAGGAGTCTGCTGAAACAAACCCTAGTCTAGATGGCCTATTGGAGTCTGAGATGGCATCTGAAGTTCATGTTTTACTTCCTGAAGGTAATAATCTATGACATGTTGATTGATTTTGAATTATGGTTGGAATCCTCATGTTGCAGTTGAACCACAGAGACTCAGATTCGCGTTAGTTTTGTAGAACTACTCAGCTTGGATGGTTAGGCTGTAGAATTTTACACATACTAGTTATATCCTTTCCGTTCATTTATTTTTATTGCATAAAGTGAATTCAGCGAGCTCTAGATTATCTTTGTTTTTGTTGCCTGTTGATATCACTTTCCATTTAATACAAATAATTGTGATTGTAATGCATAAATTTATGCTGATATGCATGCACCAAGAGGTTATAGCTATTTACATATAATTTCTCTCTTTTTTGATTGAGCACGTTCTTAATGCTCATTGCTCATGTGAGTCAAACAATTTGCTCATGTAGTGACCTTGTCGCATCGTACAGGAAACATGCAGGATGATATTTCTCCAGATTGGTGGGGCTCTAAGTATGGATTTATCTCTGGTGGCTTTCTAGGAGCAGAATCTAGAAGAAAGTTCAAAAATGGGAATGCTCAAAATAGTAACAGAACTGTATTTCATGAGGATGATCAAGAGAATTTATACAAGCTTGTTCAAGTAAGTACCATTCGTATTCAAAGAAGAGAAGAATGTGTCATTCTCTTATTGACGCTTTTTTCAATTGAATAAACGTGTTAGTCTCGTGTATACCAGTTTTGCCATTCTTATTGAAGCTTTTCCCTTGGCTAAAATGTGATACTAGTTGCCATAGATGTTTTATGACTGTTGTGTGGTCCTAATGTGTTTGATTACTGATGTGTGCTACTTTCTACTTTTAGGATAAATCCACAACTGGAAAGCAAGGACTAGGAACCAAGGATCAGACAAAGAAAATCGCTGGGTGCTACTTTCAGGGAAAGAAGACATCATTAAGTGACAGTGAGGATGAAGATTCCACCGATCCTGATTGTTCAGAACAAAGAAAATCTGATGTGTCTTTTGAAATTGGAAGGAAGAAGGAAGCAAAAGTAAAGTTGAAAAAGCTGTGTAAGCAGCTTCTTCGTCAGGTTAGTCCCTCCAAAAGCTTCAGGTTATAATGTTTCAAACCTGTTTCGGCACTAATTCGCAGCTTATTTTAGGTACCTGGCGAGTCACTTAAGCTGAAAGATCTGAAAGCCTTGATTGATGAGCATTCAAGTGCTGTATTTTCAGGCTTCTCCTCAAAGAAAGATGCTTCCACTTACTTAAAACAAAAGGTATTCGTATCTTGTTACCGCCGAATAGTCTGTGGTTTGCCCCGAAAACAATTTTTGCCTACAAGGAAAAAATGGCACTTCTGATACCTCTCTACGGTTTTATTTTAATGCAAAAATGGTGAGGATGCATGTTCCGAACTCAAATTGTGAACATGCATCTTTCTTTTTGCATTTTATAGTCATCTTTTCTTTGTGTTCTGACAATCTTAGTTGCTTGTGCAGCTGAAAGGCAATAAGAAGTTTGTTGTGGAAGGCAAAAGAGTGAGACTCGCATACAGGAGTTGAAGAATTAAAATTTTGAAGGAATTTTGAGACGCTATTCTTTATTTTACAAAGAATTTTGAGATAGCTGTAGCCATGTTGCGTGATCTGTATATTGTAGCCGAGTCCAGTTCATATTCAGGTCTGCGTACATCATGCGGTTTGATCTTTTGTACTAATAAGCCGACGATAAACAGTACTTTTATCCGTTACCATATGAGTGTTATATATGAAGGTGCTTAAAAGGCATTCTTTCTTGATTACTCAAGTTGATTTAAGTTGGTCCTCTCTCTCTCTCTCTGTGGACAATTCTGAGGTAGGGTATAAAATGATGTTGAAATAAGATACGTCAGGTTAAAATAACACACCACAGTAAAATTTGATGGTAGAACTATGCCTTACTAAATAATGAACTCTCTCTCTCTCTCTCTCTCTCTCTCTCTCTCTGTGATGGCTTACGTTATTCCTCTGTGAACACAAGAATCATATTTCAAACTATCTTCATGGTCAGAAGGACTTAGTTAGTTTCCACTTTTTTACGAGTACAATGTTCCGTCGAAATTGGTATTAAATTTTGTTAGATGTAATTGGCCTGTACAATTTTGTTTGCTATGAACTTCCCCAAAAAATCATACCCGTGACAATACAGAGCTTCAATTTCAGCTCTCTGCCCACTTTCAACCATGAAAGCCAGCTCTTCTTTGTAAATCTCCTGTGACACAATTTGTAGGACTTGAGTTATTTTCAATTTGTTAAAGTAGGACATGGCACTCTTGCTTCAACTATTTAAAGGGTTTTGAGGTCGTGTTCAATCATTACCCGCAAAGTATCTGACGACACCAAGCTTTTAACAATTTGCAGGTCCTTCGGTTTCAATGGAACTAAAGATTCTTCAGGTATGAATTGTAGATCATCTCTCCGCAGTCCCAACCACTTCACATTGCAAGCTAGCAGAGTCAAAAAAAAAAAAAAAGGTTTTTGCATTGTAGGCTTATTGTACGACAAGAGATTGAATGATATGACAAGACCAATAAAATAAAATAGAAGAAATGATGTAACAAGTTACCATATCGGTAAGCCTCCAGGCCCATCCCCAAACTTCCATATTTGAAGGTGCATAAAATAGCTAATCCAGCTGGGTTCCTATTATTTATTCATTTGTTTTGGGAAACTCAGAGGTAAACACTAAACACTAGTATGCCACCAAAGTAACTGGTTCAGTGACGAGGGAAAGGAGTTGTCTATACCAGTCAACCAATGCAAGAATCGGCAAGTCAGGAAAAGCCCGGCTCATTCGATGAAGAAGGAACCTACATTGATCATGCTTACCAACTTTAGCTTTTGAGCATATTTAGAAGAAATTACATCAGCATATATAATTAGAACTCTAAAGCATTAAAGCTTTAGATTAAGCAATTGCTGTCTAGAAGTCTGAGGTGACCTGTTCGGAAGTTCACCTTGTGGCAATATCTGGATAGCCTTTGGCTGTGATAAGAATGCTTGGAATTTGATTAAAAAAACCATCCTCTGTGAGCCGCTGGAATATTGCATGCTAAACGTGTCCCAAGTACTCAGAAAAGCATAGGCCAGGGATTTTAAGGGGACAGAAATGGCAAATGAGGAATCTAATATGCAAGTCAACGAATACCTTTTCCACAATAATGATGTACCGTGCGTCTGTCTTCAATGTCAATTTATCCAAAAGATTCAAGTCACCAGAAATAGCATGCCCAGAAGATCCACAGACAGAACAATCCACAACCTCTTGATTTGGCTCCTGACACAATTCGGAGCAAAGCATAGATAGGCACTGCATTAGTTATCTCCTTCAAATGCAAAGGTCACAACAAGATTCCCCATTTTCATTTCTATGCACAAATCTCTCCACAAAGCAAATATGAACTATTCAGTAAATTTTCATAACGATGTAAAAATCTCCCCACTAAGTTATAGCCGCACATCATTCATCCAGCTCAAAACGTTAATCAACACTGCATGTGGCTAAAGTATGCTAAGCGTGACTTGAAACAGCAAAGCAAAAAATTTTGGTCTAACAGCCCCAAAGACATCAACATAATCTAGACCACGTCTTTGCATTGACCATCATAGTTTGCTGAGACTCTTCATGGGATATGAAATTATTTTCTCATTTTAAGAAGGCCTTGACGCAATAACTCATCAGATTTTGCTCAAACTACGGCGACTAATGCGCATCTAATAAAAAAAGAGAGACAATTTAAAGTACTTGCAGCAACAGACGGCCAGCAACAAGTCCTCTGCTGGATGCCATGATTCCAAGACTGTACCGGCTGCACCGAAGCAAGGCGACAACATCTGTCCCAACTCAATTGTTGTACTAGTACATAAGCTAATAAGGATTGAATTCTTTGAAATTCTAATATAAACATTTGAAGGGGAGAGAGAGAGAGAGGACCTTGGATGGTCCTATTGACCTCTAGCTGAGACGAGAAGTAATCGGGGGAATCGCAGATCAGCTTGTAGAAGAGCTCCCTCTGCGTGACTCTCTTCTCTTGAGATAAAATCTTATAGCACATCTCCATCACCTTCCATACTGCAAATTTCAACAACAAAATAGAAAAAAACAATTATTCCTTTTCTGGCATAGAAACTCCAAAATACAAAAGAAAGCGAAGAACGAGCGATGAAGACAACAACCTCTAATAAAGGCTTTAGCAGCGTTGGCTCGCATCAGAGACCTAGCGCAAAACGACCGCGAGAGGAAAATCCACGAAACATCGGTCAAAATTCCTTGACTGAAATGGCCGTTTCTCGAATTTCTAGCGATCTAGAAAATTCGTCGAAGAGAAATCAGATTACACGCTAAGAACGAAAACTATGAGATTGGATCGGAAAGTTGTGGAGATGAGATGATACCAAAGGAAGTTCTGAGATTGCCGGAGAAGGAGAAGTCAAGATCCTGAGGAAATTGAGAACGGCGACTTCGATTCTCGGCAGGACCTGTTCGGTCACAACAATGGCGAAAATCATGATGATGATGATAATGGAGAAGAATCTGAACGTGTGAGATACGAACGTCGGAAGGAGAGAGGATATCGGCGTAGCAGAGTTGTTGATCGGAGAAGAAACGCATCGAGGACAAGAGCGGATCTCCCATTTCTTCTCTGACTCTGTTTGGCAATTGAGCGCGCGAATGAAGTCGCCGCGTGTTTTTTAAACGAGCTTTTTGGATTGGTGGTTGAGAGGTTGTGCGACATCGTCCTCGAGGCCCAAAGGTGCTGGGCATAACTGGGCTAGCAGCCTCACTGAGCTTCAGGCCCAAAATTTTCTCTCATAAATGTGATGCCTAACCACACTTGAACACAGAGATGGCCTATGTGAGTCGTACCCAATGAGGAAAATATCGATGCGTATAAAAACATCGAATACTTAAATTTTACAGAAACATTAATAAAAATATTAATTTTGGTAGTATAACACTTTATTTTTGAATGAGACTTTAAAGAACCCTAAAATTATCAATAATACATGTTTCATGTAAAACTTTCAATATGTGATAAAATTCAATTAATAAAAAGTAATCATAATATAATAATTAACAAGCATACGGTCTCAAATTAAGTAAAATAGTTAAATGTTAACCTAATAAAAGTACTTTACATGCATAGTGTTATGCAAGATAAGAAAAAAACAATGCCATAAAGAGCCTTTAGGAGTTTCAAAGGTATTTAGAATACCTTTTTGGTTTAAACAATATTGATACCAAGATATAGAATTTAAATAGTTTCTTATATAATTCTAAATATGCCATGCTTATTTCTTGATCTCCACCCACTATTTCTTCATATTTAGTAAATTATTAGTTAACCTAACACTAATAAGTAAAGTTTCTAAGAAGTAAGAAATATAAAGTTACTAAGAAGTAAAAAATAATACCACGTTCTCTACTTCTCCGGTTCTGCTTCGGTCTTATTGCCTCATAAATTTGGCCATTCCATTAATTATATTAAAAAAACTAAGAACTAAATATGAAAAGTGATTAAAAAATATGAATTTTATAACATTTAGAAGTAAATTTATAAAAGACAACATTAAATAGTAAATAAAAAATGAATTTTATAATATTTCAAAAGTAAATTTAAAAATAAATATAAAATACGGATATTTTGTCAATATTTTGCTGATAGTTTTGTGAAAATTTCTGCAAAATTTATTGATATTTTGTCATTTAAGACTACAGGTTTTATGCAAATCGATATTCAATCAAAATATTGATATCTGTGGATATTGCTATAAAAATTTCTAAATATTCTGCCAAAAATATATGACACTTTTGTTTCCATAACTGGGTACTTTTAAAAAAGGACTTTAGGGGGAAATTTTTTTTGAGAAATGGCCCCTTTTTTTTTTGGACATCAAAAAACTAGCTTTTTGGACACCAAAATAGTTCCAGTTTTTTTTTTTTTTGCCACCATATTTAGATTCCTCTCTTCGATACAGTCTTTTTCCTCTTTTTTGTGAAAAAAACTGGAGCAGTTTTGGTGCTTCAAAAAAACCCTTTTTTTAATTCAAAAAAGAAGAGGCCATTTGCTTAATTTGTTTTTTTTTTTTTTGGCCTTTTTTTCGAATTCTCTCTTCCATAACAGTACTTTCAAAGTATGGATATTTTCTCGATCCTTGGTTAGACTTCCCGAGTCCATCCGTTGGATGTGTCTGGATTTATAAGAGATTCATTAAAGAAAGGACGCAAATGAATAGCGTTTGTGGTTGATTTCTGAATCTGGTCCTAGGTAGTGTTTGAAGGATTCAACTGATTTTCTTATATTAGTTGCCAACTTTTGGAAGAGTACTATTACTATGTCTATGTCAGAATGCTTGGTGCATGTCCATGTATAAGGCAGAATTGATATTTCTCTCTGCCATTAAAACTTTTGTTTCCCTTTATTTTTTCTGTGCAAAAAAATGTCCATTGATGCGTCATTCCGCTCTGCTGCTCTCATTCTTCTGTAGCAAAAGTCTGACAGCTTATTTATAGAATAAAATAACTTGAAGCAGTTTTACTCAAAGATAAGATCAGTTTCACCAAGCATATTGCTGCATAGATCATTAATCGAATATGACCTTTAAGATGCAACCCTAAAGTATTGAATTTTGAACCTAACTTAAAACAAAAAGGACACATATACTAACTTCTGCATCACTCTATTGGTTTTCCATTCTATTGTTATTTGTCAAGTATGAAAGTGGGTATTGTTTCGTATGCGAGCAATAAATAGTCACATTAACTATTGTAATAGTTAGACCTGATTATTCACTTATTGATTATTAAAGTTGAGTTCTCTTCTTAATTTGGAGGTTTTCTTCAGGGAAAACAACATGCAAAAATCTGACGTTTATTTTGAATTGTCGAAGATTATGTGTTCCACATGACACGTGATTGAACAAATAATTTAGAAGTGTAATTCATCAATTTGGAAATTTGATGTTTGTCTCTCTAATTCCTTCTCTAATCAAGTGTTAGCAAACCGTCTTGAGCTTTGCAAAGAAAAAGAAAAGTTTTGACATTCCTTATAATCAGTGTACCCTTAATCTCATTTAAGGAAAAAAAAATTATTCAACGAAAAAAATATCTTGCTACAATAATCATTAATTAATCTTATAGCCTGTTTGGTGAGGGCGTTTTTAACCATGATTCAATTATGAACAGTATAAAACTTTCACATACTACAATAAAAAGAAAAAAGTTTGCTATAATATAAAACTCTCACGTGTTACAGGAAAAACAATTCTAACTAATGGTTCTAATTGTTATGCTAAACACCCAAGTGAAAACTATTTTTACTGTAATATATATGAGCTTTGTACTATAATAATACTTTTCTTTTTACTATAATATATAAAAATTTTATACTGTTTATAACTAAGTTTATGATGAGAACCACCGTTAACCAAATAAGGTTAGTCAAATACGATATTAAAAGGGAACCTTTGTTTACAATCCTATATAGATAGGGTCTGTATAAGTTTAGCCTCATGTGTTGAACAATAAAATATATTAAAACCAATTGACTTTTTCAAAACTTGGTGGCTAAAAATGTAGGCCAATTCCGCGTGGTACAGTCTCTAAACCTAATAACCTATATTATCCGTTGGCCATGATGTGGTCCCAAAAGCCACCTTTTTTAACTTCCCTTCATTTCACGTAACAATTACGCTTTTTTTTGTGATTTATTCTTCCTATAACATCACCCTCTCGTCAGAAGTCTGCCCAGGAAAGCAGCATTGAAAACTCTATCTCTACCTATCAGAAGCCAGACCCGGCCTTTTCCTTTAAAAAAAAAGAAAAGAAAAGAAAAGAAAAAGTGCGGAAAGAAGGTGACGGTGTTAATATATTCTCTTAAACGTCACTTAATGTTAATAGGATAAAAATGTTCATTAAAGACCCCGTAATCTAGCCCTACCCCTTGATATAGAGCACGTCATTGTAGGCTCATCAAATATGCTAATGATAAGAATATTAAAACATAATCACAGACACTCTAAATTAAGTACTAGGCTTGCACATATTAATATAGAACATGATCACAGCCATGTGTTGATGTAGAACATGTGTTAATACAGAAAGCACGGCCTTACACGTGTTAATATAGAACATGATCATGTTAATATAGAAAGCACTTGGCTTACACACATTAATTGTTACAACCCCTTTTTTTAATTGTGATAAAACACTTTTTTTACTTACGTATAGATAAAAAACTTGGGAATATTTTTTTTAATAATAATATATTCTACATACATACTTAAGCATCACTCGTATTATAAATATACATACATACATTTACATAAAAAACTTTCTTTTACAATATTGTTTGCTAAACATTTTCAAGAGAGGTTTTGTCTTACTTAACTATATTACAACCTTCATACTTCTAGTTTTAAAACATCTTAAATTATTAAACAGCGGAAACATAACTGCGGTGATTTTCATACCCTGTTCTGCATATTACGCATATTCATCCGCCAGCTCAATAGTGAATTCCTTCTTACCTCTTTGATTGAATTCTTACAACATGAAACACTAAATGAGCTTACGTCCAATAAGTCTAAACACAGCCCACATACAATGTTCACTAAAATGCTTGATCCAGTTATGCTTTTTTATGAACATTATTTATCTTTATCATGTTTTATCTTTAACTAGGGCCCAAGTGTTCGTACCATTGTGCACATAAGTCTACGTGACACCGAGACCATACCATAACCTTGAACTCTCCTTGGGTCAGGAGTCGGTACGACACTCTTCTTATTTCCGGTGGTATATTTACAAGTCCAATTATTATGATTATCATACCATGCATGAGGTCATATTCACATATTATACACAAAACATAAATACTCTTCTATGTTATAGTACACACAGGTATACATTTTATATACTCACAGGTATACATATTAATTTACACACAAGTATGCATCATAATATCCACACAAGCATATATATTACTGCACACACACAGGTATACATATTGATATATACACATGTATATAATTATATGTATATATCATATTTTATACCTACAATTCTATACTGTAGGTAGGATTGGTACTTACTTGTCTAGATTGCTGTGCTAGCCGATCTCAATCCCTTTTTCCTAATCCTTTAAAGTCCTATTTGGCCAATTATAACGCTATTAGCCACATTTCTACTATTTTGTCTTGTGCGTCAATACAAAACATTCTTTAATCAATAGACTGGTTAAATACTTGTCTATAGCTATAATGATCTCGGATTTTTTTTCCCTTATCTTATTTTACCTTATCGTTTCTAACCAAGGGTGAAAATCTTATTAGTAATCCCTTTTCCTATTTAGAACATTTCGGAGCAGTTTGGGTCACTTGTGAAAAAAATGACGATTTTGTCCTCGGTGGGCATTTCTAAATTTTTTGAGCTTGATATTGCTATTTTAGTGAAAATTGCTACTTATTAATTTTAAAACAATAACTCGGGGTGGGTGTCGGGTTTTCTTATTTTGCATTAATGTCCCACTTTAATAAAACTTTACAATTTCGTCCCCTATTTGAAAATTTTGAATATTTTACCCCCGAACAAAAAATAATCTCCTTAAACCATAATTTTCCACTTTTCATAAAAATCATTTTTGCTGAAAATACCATACCCAAAATCCTTTTGCAAAATAACGTTTTTGCCGTTTTAAAATTTTTTCCAATTCTAACAAATTTTGTAAAATCCATAACTTGCAATGAATGCGATTTTCGACAAACTGTTCGTGATTCTTAATAGTTTCATCGAGATTCAAAATTCCTACTGTAAAGTGGAGTTTTTGACCCTTTTTCAAGTTTATCAAGATGGTAAAAATATTTTCAATTTAGTCCCTTGTCAATTTTTACAAAAATCTGTTTTAATACTAAACACTCACTATTTTAATCAGGTTCCAAAACCTTCCCTAACAAATGTTCTTGCTTGAATATGTCAAGTTTCATTTCTTAGGGAAATTATTCAAAATTTGCAAATTTATGCCTAATTTCAAAATCAACTTAAATTTCAAGCAAACCCCTTAATTTTCTGCTCATTCATCCTCACATACCTTAGAATCAAGCAACATACGATAATCTAACGTAAATAATTACAAGCCTTACTTAAAAGAAAATCAAACAAAACATAACCACCATGAAATCAAAGTTTGAACGCTAGTTTTTTACCAAAGAAGGAGTGATAAGCTTGAACACCTTCACACTCTTGATTTTGGTCAATTTCCCTAAACATGATCCATAACAAAGCAAGCCTTCATTAACCCCTTTAAAACCCAAGAAATAACCCTAGAGAACTTAAGGTAGGTTTGGATTTTACCTTGAAAAGTTTGCAAAGCCTTGACTCTTAAAGCTTTAAACTTGATTGAAGAGGGTTTTGTGAGAAATTGGTTTTGAGAAAATTTTGAGAAGAGAGAACTTAGGGCTGTAGAACATTAAGGGGAGAAAATGAAAAAAAATTTTGTTATTTAAGTCTTTAAATAAGACTTATCTAATGAGGATTTTTTTTTCCTTAAAGGTGGTAAGTCATCTTCTAGTCATCATTAAGGGTAACCCATTGGGTTATTATGATTAGGCCACATTAGGTGGTATGGTGGCCCAATCCAATTTTTCAAAGTGTCCTTTTTACTTTTTACTTTTTCCCACCTAGTATAATTTTTTCACCACATAGCATTTTTCTTATACTGTTGGGGTGGCACTGATAAAAAATGTATACTTAAACAGTATAACATATCCTACTTTGTCTTTGGTTTACTTTTGGAAGCCAAACATAGCATTTCTTATATCTATGTTTTTACTTAGTAATATATTCATATCGCATCAGACCGCCTCTTGCACTATACTAGGGTTATGGCAGGTTTTCTATCTTGTTTGTACCTCAATTATCCATCCATTGATATTACAATTCTACAATTAATTGTGATATAAAATTCATTTTATGGATATTATTTATAAATTTTTGAGAGTTTAAACTTACAAAATCTGTATTTGTTAATGTCCAACATCATAACAAATTTACGGTGGAACTACCTATTAACACTGTATTCTATATTTTATCGCAATATTTTTATAAAAATACGATTTATGAGAGTAAATTCATTAATCAAATACAATTAAATATTAGATTTTATTAATAAATTTTTCCTTGGTCATTACATTAATATAGAACATGGTCACAAGTACGTGCTACATGTGTTAATATAGAACACGTGTTACACATGTTTATATAGAACGTGGTCGCGGGTACGTGTTAATATAGAACATGAGTTATACTTGTCACTTTAACCCCCACCAAATGTGCTAGTGGTAAGGATATGTGAAACATGGTCGCATGCAGTCTAAATTAAGCACTAGGCTTTCACTCTAAATTAAACACTCTAAGAAGGTGACAGTGTTGATAGACCATCTTAAATGTTACTTAAAGTTAATGAGAGAGGATTGTTCATTGAAGGCCCCACATTCTAGTCCTACCCCTTCACATGAAGCACGTCATTTTAGCCCCTACCAAATGTGCTAGTGGTAAGGATATGTGAAACGTGATCGCAAGCACACTAAATTAAACACTAGGCTTACACATGTTAACATAGAACATGGTTGCAAGCACTTGTTACACTGTCAATATAGAACACGTGTTAATATAGAAAGCACTAGGTTTACACGTATTAATATAGAACATGGCTGCAGGCACGTGTTATATGTGTTAATATAGAACACGTGTTACACATGTTAGTATAGAACATGGTCGTAGACACGTGTTAATTAGAACACATGCTACACATGTCACTTTGGCCCCCATCAAATGTGCTAGTGGCAATAATATATGAAACATGGTCGCATGCACTATAAATTAAGCACTAAGCTTATATTGTAAATTAAGCACTCTAAGAAGGTGACATTGTTAATAGAATCTCTTAAATGTTACTTAAAATTAATGGGATAAGAATGTTCATTGAAGGCCCCATAATCTAGCCCTACCCCTTAACATGGAGCACATTACTTTAGTCCCCACCAAATGTATTAGTGGTAAGAAGATGTGAAACATAGTTACAGGCCGCAATCTAAATTAAGCACTTGGCTTACAAGCGTAAACTGTGACGCCCCGGGGAGAGGGTCAGTAGTTTTACGTAAATAGAATAAAAATTAATGTAAATAGAGAAAAATAAATAAATATATGTCGAAAATAAATAAATTAAGTAGATTTCTCATTTAAAATAAATATTATCAGAAATAAATGATATCATCGACAGTCACCATTACGTGAATGCCACGAAGGTGGGGTCGAGATCTCATTCTCATTCACCATCACGTGGAAGCTAGCCACGAAGGTGGGTAGGTAAATAAAATACAAATAACATCAATAATAATAATAATATAAAAATACTAAAAATTGTCTTTTAAATAAATGACGCGATGAGACTCACAAAGACGAAAGTGACATCAACAGCGACATTAGGACAAGTCGTACAGTACAAGTATCAACCACAGTTACATAGAAAATACCATTTCAATCCCAAGAGCCAGGTTCCGATCCTAGGACCTTCCTCCCTCTTTAAAACCTGGAAGGGGATATTTAAAAATAGAAAAAACGTAAGCGGAAGGCTCAGTAGGATAATTAGTTAAAAATAAGTTATTTTCAAATATCATTCACAAATCATATTTACTGAAACAAGTCTCAAAAATTATTTATAAAGATTGATAAATACTTACTTGAACAAATCTTTGATAAAACGTCATCGTATGGGTTTTGAAAATTTGAAATAAATATCAAAAAACAATTCTTCAAAATCAATGATAGAAATCAATATTAAAAGGAAATATTTGAGAAATAAACTTCGGCCAAAACAATTTAAAAGGGCTACCAAAGGAAGGGACGAAAATATCCTACCTCATTTGGAATCCAATAACGTAAGCTCCAAATAAAATCCAACGTATGCTCCATATACATTTAAAACCTTAAAAACTGCATTTAAAATCATATATTACTTTTAACAAATATCATTATGTTAGTTTAATTATCAATGTGCCCTTTTGACTCAAAATAATCATAATACAAAATTATAATCCTTTTTGAAACATTTTGGAATCATTAAACATTAAAAACTGAAAGAAAAATACAATTTTCTAAGTCCACAGTCGGCCTGTCGAATTCCTTGGTCTGGCCTAACGAACTGCATAGTTCGGTCTGTCGAAAAACTAAGTCTGGTCGGTCAAATTTTCTCAGGTTCGGCCTGCCGATAGTATGAATCTGGCTTGCCAAACACATGAATCCAGCCTGCCGAAGATCAAGTTCGGCTTGCCGAACTGACAAAATCAAGGGACCCGAGACTTCGAGTCTCGACCTCCCCAAGCTCCAAATCTCAAATTAAAACCTGTTTTTTAATTCTCAGATCATGAAAATCATATAGAAAGCATAGAAAATCATAATAGAACAGGTTTAAACAATTTTTTCTAAATTTAAACTCAATTTCACATTAGATTTGAAAATCTAAGAAAAATGTAAAAATTTGATTAAACTAATTTTTGTTCAAATAAAGTTTAGATTCATAATAAAATAAGTCCTATAAGCTTAGATTAAACATTATCTAAGCTCAATGAAGCTCGGATTGCAAAATGCATAAAAATTCAAAACAAAATCAAAATTTTAGAAAGAGAAAGAGCTAACCTCAAATCAATGTTTTTGAAGAGGATTTCTAGCTTGAATCTCCGTCTCTTAACTTCAAATCAACAAGTTTAAAGCTTGAGAATGAAATTTTGCAAAGAAAATGGGAGAGGAAGAGAGACAGGAATCAGAGAAGGAGAGAGATGGGAGAGAGGGCTGAAAACGTGAAAGAGAAGGGAAAGAAAGAAGAAAATGAGGAAGAGAGAGGGAAGTGAGAAAAATAAAAGGAGTCAAAGGCATTTTCGAAATTATAAATTGTGGGGAAAATGTGGGATAAAAATATCATTTTATATTTTTAAACCAAAAATCAAACTTTAGATATAATAAATACAATAAAATCTTAAAATAACTAAAATTAACGACGACAATTTACACGGGCACACTTAATAATTAAGCTTAACATAATAAATTCTACTTTAAAAATTCAGGGGTGTTACATAAACCTTCACACTTAAGGCTTAAAAAAAGTACCACCTAGCACTGGAACAGTTGTCCACAAACCCCTCACAGTAATCTATTGTTGCTAGGCCAACCCAAATGGGGATACGAATTTTAATAAAATGGTGGGTTAGCAATATTGTCATATTGGAGTAAATAAGGTGGTATACCACTTCTTTGCTCTCCTTATTGTGTTCTAACATGTATTTTTTTCTTCGTTTGATTCATACAATTTCTCTTATTAAAAAAAAGGAAAAATACCCTTAAATAATACTTGTTTACCTAACCCTTATGATCAATTATATTTTTACACTTTTCAAAAATTGTATGTTTTAAACTTTCCTATAGAAATAGTAAGATTGAAAAATAATACTATAAAAGAGGTATTTCTCAAATTGAGCTGTTATATTGCCACATGAAATTCACTGTGACAAACGGGATAAACAGAATTATGATTTAGACAACATTGTCAAAGATGCTAGCACCAAATAGTGTACACTATAAACATATAAATCAAAATACTACTACCACCACTACTATTGTTACTATTGTCCATTCTTGTGTGGACCAAGTGAGCCCGATCTTGTTACATGTTGTGGAGTCGTACACACATAATTCCCCGAAACTACTAGTAGGAAAGAGCTTAGAACATACGTATTGCAAGTTGCAAAAACAGTGGTGGCTGAACGTTTCTTGCATTTGACCATAGATATTTCTTTGCGTTCACTCGGTGTAACACCCGGATTTGGAAAATCTGTCTCTCTACGTAGTGAAAACAGCAGGAGAAAAGGAAAAACTGATATAAATGTAATGACTTTTAACTTCTGAATAGGATTTGTTAGGCAAGTTGTGCATTTCAATATGCTGTATTTTTGTCGGTTTGTCCAACTTGAACCACGCAGAGATGAAGTTTTTTCAAAAGTAAAGTTCAATGATACTATTGAAAGGGGACCAATCAAAGTTTTGTTCTCTACATATCCACAACTAGTCAGTATGTATGTGACAAGTTATTTTGGTCATGACCTCCATAATATATAGTCCCATTACATCTGAATATGACATGCCCAAAGGTTCTCATCCTATTTTGCCTTTTGGTGTTAGACAATGTGGTGAAAATATATTGTGAACTGATAAGGTTTATGTATATGTATCTTTTAGATTTTATTTATTATTGTATCTTTTATATTTATGTAATATTCCAAACCCAAAGAAAAGTTAAAAAGAATAATGTTAAGGACAATAATATCAAATTGTTTACTAAATGATATGAAAGAAGTGGTTGAACAAATAATTGGTAAAACCGTACGCAATATTTTTTGTGGACATTTTATTTGTTTAATTAGGCATTGACAACTGTAGTACCACCTATTTGGTTTTCAAACTTGATAAACAATTTGAGCTTTCCAATTGCTCACGAGTTATGAGCTCAGCACTATATAAGCATAGTGAGCCTATACGCTTATGCTTAAAAGCTTTAGAGTAAACTCTCGCACACAAACAATAACAAAGAGGATGTTTTGCAAAGTCGTTCTAACTCATTAGTTTTAACTGTTACAATATAAAATTATCATATGTTACAATGTATTAACTTATTAGTTTCAATTGTTATTGTGTAAAACTCTCATATGTTACAGTATATCACGATTTTAACTAAGTTTTTAAACCCTCTTAAAAATTAGTTTAGAAAGTCTAAAAAATCCAACGTTTGACCAAAATGATGGGGATGAATTTAACAAAATGACGCGGCTAAGCCGAGATAGAGAAGGAAAAAAGAAAGAGTAAATAGCGTGGAAATCAATCCAAAAACTTCCAAATTATTGGTCCTTATGACCTTCGCTAATTAAACGCACTCGTATGCTTAGCCATGAAAGAAGTACTCTCGCAGCCATTGGTCTAGAGGCTGAAAGGATTGTGCGTACAAGCGAATATGTACACTCGGGCTCTACAAAGTCTTCCTTGTTCTTGTTACGCTATTTGACTTTGGCAAAGTCAACTTCATATTCTGAATGCAAATGGGTTTTTGATTTGATTTGATTTTATTGAAGAAAAACCACACCACTTCAAATATCTCATAACTCTTCTTTCTATGTATATATATAAAAACAAGTGTTCTTCATATTTGCTGTAATATATGCTCTTTTTTCTTTTTCCCTAATAGTTAATACAAAATCTGTTAGATTCTCCTTTCCCTTTGTAACTATTATTCATATTATAAAAATGGACCAGGGCTGGGATTTGTTGGATGTAGTGAGAGGGGGAAGCAACAGCAACATTGAATCTCTCATGTCTACCAACATCATGGAATCCACTTTTCTTCCTTGGAGCATTGAAGAAAACGGCGACCTTTTCTACGGTTACCCACATCTTTTCGAAACCACGACGGTTTTAGACGAACTAGATGAACTCTACAAGCCCTTTTACCCAGTTTTGCATTCTTCCTTTCCCTCTCCGTCGGCAACACTCACCTCCTGCATATCTATTCCACAACAAGCCGAAATCAACGTATCTCAGAAGGCTAAAAATGTTAAAGAACCAGCCACCAGATATAAAAAGAGGTTAGTCATCAATTATAACCTAAAAATATCCTTCCATACTTGTAAACATAATTTGATGTGAATTAATGAACTCGTCAATTTCATTGGCTATCGGTTTTGTGCTCAATAATATACACTTCGCATTTATACCATAAAATTAATTTTATATAGATTAATAACATGTTATCAAACCCTTTTTTGAACCATCGTTCTTGAATATGATGACCTGATCATCAGTGTTTACTCTATGTGGGACCTCGGGAGTTGCCGTATTGGTTTTGATTTAATTGTTTGTTGTTCATGTTGAGCAGGAAAAATCAGCAGAAACGGGAGGTAAAACAGGTGAAGGAAGACGGGCTTTTCGCGGACATGTGGGCGTGGCGAAAATACGGGCAGAAGCCAATCAAGGGATCGCCATACCCGAGGAGCTACTACAGGTGCAGTAGCTCCAAAGGATGTTCGGCAAGGAAACAGGTCGAGAGGAGTCCTTCCAATCCAGAAATCTTCATCATAACTTACACCGCCGAGCACAGCCACGCGCACCCGACACGCAGGAACTCGCTTTCCGGCAGCACTCGTAGCAAGTTTCCGGTACCGAAAACGGCCTGCAGCCGCCAATATTTGGATGATCACAAATCCAGTAGTACTCGATCTAATGATATGGGTATTGTTTCAAACAAGAAAGAAGTTGTTGATCAAAGTGATGAGCTAGTTCGAAACGAGAGCACTAAAAGGGAAAGTGAGGAAGTAGCAGTTGAAACAATTAATCTCACGCCAAAGCCAAATCATTTGATGATAGGGCATGATCAGATGTTTCCGAGCTTAGAGGATTTGGAAAGGGGCTTAGAGGAACTGGACGGTGAGTTTCTTGATGGTTTTGGTGACGATGATCGTGATCAATTTATTGACGCTAATTGGTTCTTTGATCATTACTCCACAACCTTAGCCGGAGCTTGCTGACACACTACTCATCAAAAAAAGCGAGAGCAGAGAATTATCAATGTTATAAATTAGTTATTTGCATCTTTGTTAGCATTTTTATGTTTTTTTTTTTTGGCGCTTTGATTTGCAAATAAATAGAGTTAGTGTTACCCCTAAAAAAAGAGCTTTGGCTTCATAGAAATGGTTTTTGGAAACCGGGATAGAAGTAATCTCGGTTTATGTAAAGATTATGACTGTATCAATGTAAGAAAGGAGAATAAAAAAGAAATAATGATATATAGCTATTGTGCCTTCAATTTCATCAAACAAAAATGCTTTTCTATCTTAAATTTTCTTGCAACTTGATTAAATCATTTTAAAAATTTAAAAAGATTTTTTGTTTTTTTGTTTTTTTTCGTTTTTATTTCTTGTCTTTTGAGATATTGAAGACAAATTTTTTACTACTAGTTGTAAATAACTCTTTTATTGAAGTTAATGTTTATTTTTTTTTTTTCATAAGAAATATCATTCATGATAAAAATTCATCTGGCTAGTGAAAAATTTTGTTGAGGACCTAATATTGTAAAGTTCAAGGGAAAAAGCGCAAATCTTTCCAATTTCGGTTATAAAGGTGGATTGTAAGTAACCCATTATTGCCAGCCTTTTGTGACACTTGTTTTTCCCATTATGCCCAAGTTAGTTTCGCAGATGCTAGAAAGCGGAAAAAAAGGGATGCATGTAGGGTAGAAATATGACTCAACTACATGTTCTGTGCACTTTAATCCTCAAACTTTTCTTTTCCCCATGCTCTTTATCTTCATTTTTCTCACTTAAACTTATTTCTTATATCCTCTCTCTTTTACGTAGTCTACTTAACTTTATGAGGGCTTGTAATGTGAGTTAATTCCTTAGAAAGGAAAAAATGATGCTTGAATCATCTGAAAAAAAAAAAAAAACTAAGATTGCTTTTTATATATAGTAGGACGTTTTTTTTTTATTTTTTTTATTATTTATCTTTTTTTTTTTTTTTTGCAAATCTTCAATTTTCTGGACATATTAGTATCACTATTGTTGCTTAAGTTATATAGACATTTATTTTGAGATATTCGTTCATTAGCAAAATCTATCAACAATATAAGCATAATTGTTTAGACTTACTAACTAAAAAATAATTTAATTAAGGCTAAAACTTAAAAGTACAATTAATTATTCTTCCAAATATTAGTTACAAGAGAAATTATTGTCTTCAACAAATCTCATTATTGTATGATTACCAACATGTATTAAGATGAATGCTATAAAATCAACTTTAATTGATTTTCAATAATTGACACAATTATATATACCTTCAACTTGGATTTTTCTTTTTTCTCTTTTTCTTTTTTTTTTTTTGGGACAGTTTCTTATTCTATGTCAACCACTGGCTGCATTACCCTACATTCCATAACTGCAAATGAAAAGGACGATTATTTATATTTAATTGGGATAGGATATAATAATTTGGGACTCTTGAAGAAGTGATATCATCCGTGTATGCATGCTCTCCCTTGGCAGCGAACATTATTGAACTTTTTTTTAGCTTATAAGCCAAGCTAGTACTAAGTCCATCCTTTAGAATGAGTGGGCAAATTATTGAAAGGATTTCTTATTTTATTTCATTGTAATCTTAGAGTGTAAAGTTGTGAAAATTGAATTATTACCTGGTAGTTATATTTTATGTCTAATTACCGTTCTTTACAAAGACTTCATGTTTGTAATTTCGGTTGTCCTAATTGTAAAGGGGTTTGTGAGCAAGGAGAGAAAGAACATTCCATGCATGGAGTGATAGAACAGAACGGCGTCAATTTTAGGTTTATGAAGACAGAGAAAACACAATAAAACTGAGAGGTGTACGATTTTTTTCTTGAAATCTTCTCTCTTATGGTAAGAAATTTCTATACCAGCTAAATTTAGTTATGTTATTCTTATATTGAGATTGATCTACTATAAATTATTTTGTTTTTATTTTTATTTTTCTTTTATAAGTTTTAACTCTTGACAATATAGAATTAGCTTCTGTTTGACGAGTGCAATTTGAACTTTTTATTATAGTATTTTTACTTATAAAATTTAAATTAAAAAATAGTTTAAACTAAAAATATATATTTTCAACCGCTCTCCCAAAAATATCTAAATTCTTAACATAGAGATCTTAAGGTACGAAAACAGTTGCTTCAAAAAATAAAAATAAAAAATAAAAACATATGTTTGGTGTGGCAGCCAGACTTTGCCGCCTACATATATAACAAAGATGAATATTTGAGATTTGTGATTTTGTAGACTTGTTTAGAGGAAACCGTAGTAATCTTGCCTCTTGCCTTTTGAATCGTGTGACTTCAAAATATCTCTAGAATGAAAAATGCTAAGCCAAATCTATTGTGTCCTATAAACTCGTTCTCACAAGTCATCTTAAGATACTTAGGTAGGGCAAGGGACAACCCTTTCTTTTTTTTTTTTTTTTTGCTGATAGGGTGTTTCATGGCCAGCTAGCTGTTCTTTATAAGCGGCTTAATTATTTAGGCATTAAAAAAAAGAGAGAAAAAGTTAACTTTCTTAAAAACCCCCCTCCAAAAAATAAAATAAAATAAAATAAAGCTATGCATACGGTAGGAAACAGATACTTTTTTATTGATTATGGCAACAGTGTGTGATATATTAGTAGGTTCTACACAAGTATTTTAATTATATATATTCCCCTATATGAGAACTGGGAATATATATTGGCAAGATGCAATTCGATTTTATTTGAATAGTACCAGCTATAATGTTATTAATCTATACTAGTTTTACAAAGAGCCAACTTATTATACGTCTTTGTCATTACCAAGTGGCAGCTCTAGTTCTTTTATTTTTTTATTATTTTTTTCAAATAACGTCTAGATTTGCCGTGTGATTTTTGGAAAGTTGCAAATAGTTTTCTTGGTTTTCGGCTAACAAAGGGGCGACCGAACCCACAAAAGCTGCATTCATATAGGTTGTAGCTTCCAACTGGGGGTAGTCTGATCTCACATCATTAAACTGGTCATTGGACTTGAGCCCACCAACCACAGGCCCCACGTGAATGTTTGGGTTAGGTTTGGTTGTTCATTGCTGCCCACTTCTGTTGGGTGGGCCCCAATTGAGGGAATGGAAGCACCTCTGTGGTGTCATTGCGTTGGGTATTTTCTCCCAAATCCTACCATGTAACTTGTTTTCATGGGATTGTTTCCTAGTATGTAATCAACCTGCAAAATATGAAAAAAAAATGTTAATGATAAAAAAAAGGCTTATCTCAATTTGTAGTTATTAAAATCCTACTTGTCCTGTATTTCGAAATGTCATTGAATGAGTTATTGATCTATAAAATTATCCGAAATTAATATTTTCATCTATTAAATTATAAAAATCTCGAAAGAAAAAAGACGAGAGAATCATGTACGATATAGTAAAAGTTTCATAATTTTAGGCGTTAGAACAAAACAATTAAGAAGGAAGTCATTCATTTTCTTGTCAAGATTTTAATAGTTACATGAACAAAATGACTAGTTTGTGATAGCTTATTCGAACACTAGTTTTGAGACGTTTTGAAGTTGGAGATCCAAATAACATGTCTACACTTTAGGGAATCAAAATGAACAAACCAAAAGAAAAAGTTCTTATGGATTCATTACAATAGTGATAAGGGTTGTTCTTGTAATTTATCCAATTTCTTCTGGTTTGTTCACATAAACTAACAAGAGAAGGTGAGAAAACCTGTGTTTTTGCAAAGGCTCTGATTTGAGAGGCAGAGAACATTGCTGAGGCACATTGGACTCCACCACTCTGAGCTGCACTCAAGGTCTTGGAGTGGATAAATAGCGCCATGGTAACGGTTGTCACATACTGCAAGTTACTGCTATGTCTAGCATACAAAAGCCCACCTTCATAAACAATAATAAATTGCCAGTTTACAAAGCAGAAAAGTGAAAAAAAAAAAAAAAAGTGAGAGAGAAGAAGAAGAAAAGAAAAGAGAGAGAAGGAAAGCAACTAGTTGTTTATTATTCAATTGTGGGTTTGTTATATGTGCACCTGGGGTTGTCCTAATTTGCACAGAGCAGCTTCCCGGCATCACCGCACAAATGAACGACTCGATATTATTCTTGTACTTCTCCAAATCCTTCTTTCCTCCGTCTATTTTCCTTTAATGCATTGCTAAAACAAATGTGATAAAGGTGTTACGAAATATATATGCACACATACTCTTGCTAGTAATGTTTAATCTCCAACAAATTTGCTGTCCCAGCTGAACTCAGGCACCGCCTGGCTCCACCCTTTGCTGGCTGAAAGATAATTTAAGTACTGGCTGTTCCCACTTGCCTTGGATAGCCAACTAGCAGCCCATAACAACTCATCCTTTTACAAGAATTATGCAAACATATAATAAGGTTATAATGGTTAATAACAAGTACTGTTTTAAGTGGCCTCACTTGTTTATTTTTAATTGTTATTATTATTATTTTTTTAACTGATAGCCAGAGCATGAGCGTAGAATGGACAAGAACATTGGTAAGATCCTCTGTATTTGTCAGCGAAATTAAACATCTGTTTGAAAAATTCTCGGTTAGATTTTTATGTAGGAATTGTGAAAAAAAGCCTATTGGGAGTGGAGGAATTGCGTTTCAAGTGTTATGGCCTTACTGATTGTGATTGGCTTAATAGCCTTCTGGAGCAGTTGGAATGGACCCCTTTGAACACAATTGAGGCGGCTGCAAGAGCGGCGGCTGCTTCACTTCCCGGAGAACTTGAAGTGATTTTGTAGAGTGCTCTCGAGGTGTCCATATCTTCGGAGAGCGTGGAATCACCCCTCCACGTTACTCGTTGGCTCTCCGGCAACTTCCCGGAGCACTGTACTTTGAAGAACAAGATGCCTTTGCCAAGGGCGCCTTTGTAGTCATAATTGGCAGGGCAGCCAAGGAGAACAACGACAAGTCACCTCAAAACTAGCTTGGCCTTTGTCACTAACCAAGATACAGAACAAGGCCAAAGGTACTCCACAATATTTCCCCATACCCCAAAAAGACTAACTCAACTGAATAACTAATCTGCACACGTCGTTTGCTCTTGTGCTTCTTGGTATTTTTATAACTTGAAAGCATGTACTACAAGAACATGTTGAATGGAAAACATAGTTACCACTATGTTATTCCATGCTTAGAACTTGTTCTTTTCTTATTATTATTATTATTACCATTATTTTTAATTTCTTTAAAGAAAGATCTTACTACATGGACGCAGGAGGAATACGACACCAAAGGAAATATGAAGATTGCGTGAGTGTAACTGCCAAGATCATAAGTTGAAGTCACAGAGACTGGCCAATAATGGTTCTTGGTAGTTTCATACTAGGCCGTTTGAAAAATAAGTTGGAATCGAGAGTCGAAACTTTTAATACTGTAGTACATAAGAATTTTATATCATATTTTACTTTTGCTTACACTGTAATATGCGAGAATTTTATACTATAACTAAGTTGTTAAACGCCACACCCTTTACTACAGTACCTTTTTGGATGCCAATATTCTAAGCAGTCTTGAGAGAGGAACAGAAAATAATGCAAGTGGGGGGTTGGGGGGGTAATTCGCATGTGCTATAATTGAAGCTTGACATTAATGTCAAATATAGGTAAAGAAAGAAATATTGTTTGGAAACTTGTAGAGAAAAAACACTGGCAGTTCCATTGTCCGTATCTTTTGGTTTGCAGAAAGATTTACTTTCTGTTTTTTTTTTTTTCAAAATATAATAAATAAATATATATATATATATATATATATATATATATATATAT
>CAMOHE010049082.1:91999-137483 GCA_946598075.1 Artocarpus hirsutus
ATATATATATATATATATATATATATATATATATATATATATATCCCGGTGATTCTTTTCAAAGGGTTTTTCGCAGTAAGGTCTTATATTGAGAGTACATTTTTTAAGCCTCGGATCTACTTAAAATCATATTAAAATGCAAAAGTACGTAGAACATATAATTTCTATTATAAATTTGATGGCGAGAAAACATAACTTTACCTACAGTGCATTTTTTTATGTCTTACTGTTGAACTCTAAATTACATTTCAAAACATTGGCCCTTGTTACATGTCTTTTCCTTGGAAAAATAGAGTTTTTACAATAGAGCAACCCCACCAATATAGTACTAGTCAATGTTTGTAAACTATGGTAAAAATCACATTAAAATTAAAATAAAAAGTAGGTAAAACTAACAAAACTTTATAAATATAAATATAAATATGAATATAAATATTGCCTAATCATACGAAAACCAAACTGACGAATTCTCAAAGAAAAATACTCCGTGAAGAGGATGACTACGGAAGCGCCAAAAAATCCATGCCGGACGTTAGTTTTATTTCTCGTTAATCAGTATTTTGACCTATAATATAGTTTTTGCTTCCATTAATGAAATGGTAAAAAGCAGTCATAGTATAATATGACATAACGTTGACGTTCTCTAGTGCTTAAAAAACAAATCCTTTGTTGTGAAAAGGTCACAATTAAGGTATATAGTTTTGTGATATGAGTTACGTGATTTGTAATATTCAAGCTATTTGCAAGAGTTTGTGTCACTTATCAGTTAACTATAAAGCAAGCATGATCATATAGTTGGCAAAATAATAACTATGATTAAAGGGCAATAGATATGGATGGTATCAGTGGCGGAGCCAATTAGCGGGGCACTATGTAAAAAAAAAAATTACTGATATTTTTATTGCATTAAAACATAGTTATATTTGTTTATTATTAAGTGGGAATATAAATCATAATTTTTCTTAAAAAATAGAGGCACAATGACATATTTTAGTTTTTTAATGGGGACACAACTATAATTTTTTTTATTAAAACAAGGATACAGCTTAATTTTTTAAAAGATTTATAAGCAAAAAACCAATAATTTAAAAGTTGAGTGAATGCAGCCACGCACCACCACTCAACTCTAAGTGCCTCCGCCAGTGGATGGTATGATAGATGACCGATTGAGAAGTCATTGTTTTTCATCCTCATTAAACAAAAAAGAGGTTTAATTTTACTTTGGCTTCTTTGGGTCTTCGAGGAATATTAGTTGTCTGATTTTAACCTCTAGACTTTTAACCGACACATTGATGATCTCCGGGATTTCTAAAATTAGTGTTACGTTTGCTATAGAAGCATTACAAATTGACGGATTTTATTAAGGTGAGGTGCAAGTGATCTAATTTAATAAATATCTGCCTAAATCAAACTATCAAAAAGTAATTTTACTAGATTACTCTTTATTAACAAAATATGTGTACCTCACGTGGTGAAATCCATCAAATTTTTAACTCTTCTATTACAGATGTACTATTAGTGTAACATTTGGAAAACTCAATGAATTAAAAGTTTATATACCAAAATGAAACAATTGCTATTTCTCATGGGCCAAAAAAAGTGAGAATGAGGAAATTAGGTTATTATTAATTGAGAATAAAAATAAATAGACTAAAATATAATAATATTTAGTAAATAACCCATTTAGGTTAAAACAAAATTTATTTGTATATAAATGACATCAAGAGAAAAATAAAAGAGCAGACATGTAACAAAAAACAAAAATACAAAGAAAGAGAGAAGAAGAAAAAGAAAAAAAAAAGATGAGGTAAAATTAAAAATTCAAGTGTTTAAAAAGAACAAATGATTATAAAAATACTATATATTTAAACATTTTTAAAAGTGTATTATTTATTTATTTAAGAATTAAAATTGTGCTATTTGATACAATTTCTCATTAAAAAAAATGAATTGATTATATGGATATTTCTATCATGTAAAAAGTCAAAGCAGTACTTTGGGACGTTACCGGCATTAATAACCATATGCTATATGTGTACACACTAATTAACGATATAAAAAAGTTAAAACTATTACGTGCCAAAGGAGCTATGTTACTAGTACTTAAGTCTCGTTTATATAATAAAAACAAGATAAGTTAATTAGTAAGTATGTCCAAATGTACAATTAAACCCATTGACAGGGTAAAAGATTGAGAGTTAATTAGTTGATGAACTTATTCTAAACTACCACAACAAAATTTGAGTGGTCTATAATTTAGATAATTGGATTACCCGTCAACAATATGAAAACCCCCTTTTTACCAAATATAATATATACACAAATACATATAAAACTGTACAAATTATAGATATTTTTTGTACTTGAAATCCATTTGGATGTCAAGTATTACGTAGTTGAACAAAAAGTATGTTGAAATGCTGTTGAGTTTTATCATGGTTTAAGTTAATTAGGATTTATATTTAACTCTCAAAAAAAAAAAAAAATCCAGACATACGTCTCCCTTGGCTTGGGATACAGTTCAATCCTTCTAAATTAATCACCTTCCCCATTTAACCAAAATCTCAAATTTGTAGTTCTAACGTTAACACTAATCTCAACCATTAATCCTTGGAATTAGAGCCCTAATTATTGATCAATTAGAAATCCATTCATTAGATCCACTCTCTGACATTCAAAACAATATCCCAATTTCACTTCCAATATCATCACAATTTTCATCAGACTGGTTCAATCTGATCTTCTGTGGGTCCGATTATGATGATCAGAGAAGGCCTCAGCAGCAAGTAATGTGTCTGCCAAGTCCAAAAATGTTGCAAATGAATGAGGTTATAAGACTTGTAATATTGCTGGCGGTGAAAACAAAGCAAAAGTTGTAAGGAAGAAGAAGGCCATTCCTCAAAGGATAGCCTTTCATACCAGAAGTGATGATGATGTTCTAGATAATGGATATAGGTGGCGAAAGTACGGGCAGAAAACGGTGAAGAACAATCCTAATTCAAGTAGGGCCGGCAATTTCAGACACGATACGATGACACAATATGAAAACAACATAAGATAAACAAGTTTGGACTGTATATTAATTAATTGTGCCATAAATAGGTTGGCACGAATAACACGAAAATAAACAGGCTGGATTCGTGCTAACACACTAAATAGCCTTAACACGTTTAACTAAACGGGACGTAAACATGTTGACACGGCACGACACGACCCGCTCATTTATAACACATTTAAACTTAAAAATAACAATATTTGAAATATTTATAGTAGGTTAGTATTAATTAGATATTGTGTTTTTGTTAATTTTCGTTATTGGCTTTTAAAAAAAAATAATTTTTTTTAAATTTTTAATTTTTTTTTTATTTTTAGTTAATTGGGTCATAAACGTGTCATATGCGTGTTGTTATCGCGTCAATCTGTCACGACACGTTTAATAATCGTGTCGTGTTACGCATGCCATACGTGTGTCGTATTCGTGTTTGCATTTCTGACACATTTATTAATTGTGTCGTATTCGTATTTGGATTAAACGTGTCGTGCTGTAAACGTGCTGACACGAACACGGCATGAACACGATTATTTGCCACCTTTAATCCAAGGTACATACTGCTTATCTATACGTATGACATATATACCCACATATGTATGTATATGTAATGATGTATTCATCAATATTTATATATAATTATTTATATGAACTTGTTTTTAATGATTATGTTCTTTTTAGTTATCGATCAAATTATAAAAATAAGTGTACGTCTTAATTATAAATAATGATATGGTCATATTATATATCTTAATTATTTGAAATTTAGAGAAATTAGGCTAGGTGACTTTTTTACTGGCCTCTTTAATGTTCTGTTTGGTAAGAAAGAAAGAAAATAGGAGAGAAGAGAAAACTATGAAAGAAAGAAAACTGTGGAGAAAAGAAAGATTTTGAAACTGTGGAGAAAAGAAAGATTTTGATTTTTCCTTTACTTGTTTGGTATGTGAAGGTGGAAAAAAAATGCTTTTATCTTCTCTTGTTTGGTATTGTAAGAAAAACCAAATGAACTAATATAATTACTATGTTATCTAAATATTATTTAGCTATTTTTCTAATTTGGTGCCCAAATTTTTTTGTTAAAATTTTGATGGAAAAGAATGACAAATTGGTAACTTTATTTTCTTTGCATTGTTGTCAAATTTTTTCCTAACAAAATTCACCCATATTTGGATAGATCAATTTTAGTCGGACCCATATGCCATTTCTTTTACCCACTTTTATAATTTCTTTTCCACTAAACACCCCATCATATCAATTTCTATCTCAAAATCCTTCTAATGTTTTTTTCCCTCAACTTTTTACTCATACCAATCAAAGCATAAAATAAATGGCTATAACTTTTTAAATTAGGTAAATAGCTTTTTGCAATATTAAATTCGATAAACTTAAGTATGTCATTGATAAGCTCGACAAATTTATCATATAAACTCAAGTTTATCACTAACAAACGAACATTTATTTAATTTAAAAAAATGGTTATTTATTTTGAAAATACTTTTAAAAAGGCCATTTACTTCTTTATCTCTTTAATTTATTATAACTGTCTAATTCATATGACAGCTAAAACAATATTGTCCATCAATAAATATAAGAGCAAGCATTAAAATTGCACCCTTATTTATATACAGGTATCCTAAGAGGTAATCATTTGATTAATAATATATTAATATTCTTTCATTTTTTGCCTAAATATTTATTGCGTGGCAATGTTTGTATTTTTATTCATTTTTGAATGTTTACTAGGGTTCTAGGCATCATGTTATTATACATAATTTTCATTGTCATTGTGATTTTATAAGGGGGATTTTGTAAAAGAAAAAGAAGAACCGTGATTACTAATAAAAATTTAGGAAAATGACGTTTTTAGACGTCATTTAATCTTTAAATGATACTTTTAAAAAAGCCATGGTAAATTTACGTCATTGTATTTGTAAGAGACATACAACGATAGTTTAAGAGCGGCCCTAAATGCACATGTGCGCACCGATCAAATTCAAAGAAGAGACATCTAGTGACTATCCTATTTAACGGCATTCAAAATTGTACTTCTGAGCATCCCTTTTCAATATTTCATTCATCATCAGCTATTGTTATGATAATTATTGGGTAAATAGCTTGGTTGGTTCCTAATTTTTTTAAGAAGTTAAAATTTGGTCTTTAATTTTTTTTTTATTTAATTAGGTCTAACCTTTTAAAAAATATACAATTTAGTCCCTAGCTGTTAAGTTGACTACTTTAGTGAGTGTATTTTAGTACTAATATATTTTAAAAAATTAAAATTAAAACATTAAAAAAGTAAAAAATATATATTATTAAAATTTGATTTTTTCACGCAAAAAATCAGATTTTTTTTACTCAAAAAATCAGATTTTTTTTTTTAAAATCAAATCAAATTCTTAAAAAAAGTCCTAATTCTCCAAAAAAAATAGATCTTTTAAAAAATTACGCATATAAACAAAGCACTAATTATTAGTATAATACTAATTACAATTAAAAATAAAAATTTTATTAATAAAAAATGTTTGGTTAATATCTTCTATTTTTTGATGAGTAATGTTGGTTTATATCAACAAGTAGAAAATCTTCCTCTTCCTCTACTCCGATGAGGACAATATTAGCGATGGCCACAGATGACGATCGACCCTATCGCGAAGATCTACAGCTATCATGATTTAGAGATTGATGGCCTACTCACGAGACTTCGAAGACCATAGGGTATGACAGTAGTGAGAGGTCAGGACTGGCCGTTGAGGGGCGAAGGTGAGAGCGCGAGAAGGGGGGTCGAGCAAAGGGTAAGGGTGAGCAAAGGGGATCAGATAGGGGGAACAACAGCGCAGCACATCAAGGTGTGTGGAGTGACAACGATATGAGGCCAAGGCTAGCTGTGGTCGCGCAAGGGGAATGGTGGTGTAGTGCGGCGAGTGGTCGCGGAGAGGGGGGATCTTTGATGACGTTTTTTTTTTTTTTTTTTAATATCTGCTGTGTTTGATTCATAGTAGAGGGAGAAATGAGATAGGGAGAGAGACTGAAAGAGAAGCAGGGAGGGAGAAAAAAATAGTTAGAAAAAATTGAAATAAGTTTTTTAACATATCAATTAGTTTGAAGGAGTAATTTGGTAATTTTGATTAAAAATTAAAGTCCAACAAACTTTTCTGTTCAAAATTAAACGATAGGGGATCAAATTGTACTTTTTTTTAAAAGGCTAGACGCAGTTAAATAAAAAAACGATTGATGACTAAATTATAACTTTTTTAAAAAGTTGGGGGCCAACCCACCTATTTATCCTAATTCTTTTAGTGAAATCCGAAATCATGTATTCTTATTATTGATATTTGTCTGAAAAAAATTAACAAATAAAAAATAGGAGCTGCTACCGTTGCTCCCATCATACATGCATGCAGTGTGAAGAAGCAGATCCAACGGTTCTAAAAGGATTCAAGAATTGTGGTGACAACGTATGAAAGTGTCCATAATCATCCTTGTGAAAAGTTGATGGAAAGTTTAGGTCCACTTCTTGAACAGTTGCAATTCCTTTCAAGAATATAGAGAGAGAGAAGTCAATGACTTTGTCATGAATGAGAGAAAGCTTGAACAAGTGCACATAATGTATGAAGGAATTATTATTATTATTCTTACACAATAATTTTCCTTCTCTTGAATTTGTATAACCGGTCAGTTTTCGTTTTAATTCTTTTTTTTTTTTTACCTCAAACAGAGAGAGAGAGAGAGAGAGAGAGGGAAGGAAATGCCAACCTTGACCGTTCTGCTGCTTGGCCAAAGTAGATAGGATGAAGGAGACATGGAGGAGGGTGCAGAAAAAACGACAGATGAAAAAGTACAGTGAGACAAGAGCTACAAAGACACAAACAACCTGAAAACGACAGATAAAGATAAAGAAAACGACGATATTGAAAAGGCAACTACAAGGAAAACGACAATTAAAACAAGACAACACCACATAGGAAAACAACAATGAGCTTGGGAAAACAACAGAAAGAAAGACCATCAAACGAGAAAATTATAAAAACAGACAACAAGAAAATGCAAAATAAAAAAAAAAAATCAGCACAAAAGAACGACGACAATTAACGAAACTAAGAAAACGACATCAAGCTAAAAAAGGACAGAAAAATTTCATGAGGATAGCGGACATTGAAAACAAAAAATGAAAAGAAAATAAACACTAACGTAAAGAAAGACGAATACACCGTTTAAAAGAATAATTAAAATCATCAGTTACAACTATAGACAGTATAAATGTCTCAATAAAAAAGTAAAAAATTACTACAATATAAAACTCTCGTATGCTACAACTAAAAGCGTTAATTTTAACTGTTTTTTCAAACTACTTAGAAAAATAAAAGCCCTTCACAAACTGCAGTAACATCTAGAAACGAGAATAAATAGAAACCTCGAATACGATGGCAAGAAATAAACGACACCCAACTTGAAATGCGATAACAAACAACAAGAACAATTAAAAAGATAATAAAATACAAACGACACGAACATAGATGATGACAGCTAAAAACGGCAAGAGTCTTGACGCGAACCAAAAAATACACAATGAGGAAAACAATAATAAACACGAAAATCCCCGAATTAAGAAAACGACGACAATATGAAGGAAACGAACGCGAAGAAGAAAAGCAAATAATAACTACTAAAAGGAGAATTGCACCAAATAATACGGTTTTGGTTTTAATTTTTAATACAAGTAGATAACATTTTTAAAAATATTATATAGCATTTCTACAATTATATAGCCTTTGAAACACTTGAATTTTTAATTTTATTTTATCCTTTTTATTTTTTTTTCTTCTTTTTCTTTGTTTTTTCCTTTTTTTGGTTTTTAGTTCTCTCTCCGTTTCATATTTCTCTCTATGTCATTCTATACAAAAATAAATTTCTTTTTAATTTAAGTAGACTATTTATAAACACTATTATATTTTGATGTATTTATTTTTAGGGTAAATTGCTTAAGTACTCTCCTATCTTTTACGAAAGTGAACATTTAATCCCAACTTTTTATTTTAGTTGTTAGAGAACTAATTTAACGATCAAACAATTAATTTTAGACAAAAAAAGACAAACTAATCTTTAAAATTATCAAAAAAGTGACAAACTGGTTCCAAATTAACGATTAAACCATTAAATTAGTTTTTCAATAACTAAAATAAAAGATTAAAGATTGACAAATTAAAAATAAAAAAAATAAGAACCAAAATTTTACTTTTTATAAAAAGTTAAGAACTAACGTAACAATTTATCCTTATTTTTATTCTCAATCAACAATGGCCTAATTCATGCTGCAAACACAAACCTAAAAGCCCATAGAGAAACTACACTGACCATGACAACATTTAAGAAAACTTGAAAATCAACAAGCAGACAATCGAGAAACGACAATAATAAAAACAGTGCGAACTTTAAGGACCGCAACGAAAGAAACGACAAAACGACCTTGTGTTTTTTTTCTAAACTAGATTTTCCCAACAAACGACAGCATAATATCCAACATGAAAACGACAATAATATCAATGAGTTACATCGACCAGAAAAAAGCGCTAATCAGAGAGAGAAGTGAGAGCAGAAACGGCACTAATAGTAATGAATACACTAGGGGATGTACTTCTATTCTTAGCAATCTGGATCATCTTTTTTCTTGTCAAAAACAAGAAATAAATCACCTAAAAAAAAAAAAATCGTAGACAAGCAACGTATTATTAACCTCGTTAAACAAATTTTAGTTTGAAGTTGCATATCAATAATAAAAATAAATGACTCCATTGTTGTTACAGAGAAAAAAGGTTTAACAACTAGTTAAAAAGAAGGCGCTCTGTGTATGCGTATGAAGCATATTAACAAAAAATAAAATAATAAAATGTTTTGGAAGAAAAAAAAAGGAAAAAACATTTCAAGACAAAAAAAAAAAAAAGGAAAAGAAAGTTTTGGCAGCTTAAAATGAAAAAAAAAAAAAGGTTTCAAAAAGTCAAAAAAATATGAAAAAAACTTTTCCAAAAAACATTAAAATGTTTTGAGTTTTAAGTACCCGAGAGCACTATATTAAACTTATTCTCTCTTTTTAAAATCAAAGCAATCAATTCAAAAGGGTTTACAATATAATTAGAAAGTGCAATGTTTAGTGGGGCATACATGATAATACTGAGACTCAGTGGGAGTAAAACGGGCAAGTCACAGTTTTTTTTTTTTTTTTTTCAGTTGCGGTGGATGCCCCCCAGTCCTCAACACTTATGCCGTTGACGGTAGACGCTCTAGAGCAAAAGAATAGGCTCATTTTCTTAGCAACCAAACATAAGCTGATTTCCTAAATGAGGTCTGACTTACCCCCATCCTCAACCTAAACATCACCTGCAAACCTATCATCCTTCCAAACAAAATCCCACTGTCAAGAAAAATAAAAAAAAACCTCCTTGGAGGTGGTAAATTTACTTACCAACTATGAGATGAATTCTACCACTTTAAACTTTATAACAATAAATAATTTGTTTAGAAACTTAGTTTAAACTAATTTTGTTATAGTATTTTTTCTTATAGAATTTAAATTGTTATCATGTTTTAGGCTCGAAATATGTTCCAAACAGGCAAAAAAAAATTCTTACATAATTATTAGTGCAATTTATTTACTATGAGATTTCTTTGAATTAGGAACTTAGATATATTTATTCATTTACCTTAGACCATCATAATTACTTTTGTCTTAGACATGATGACTTAACATCGTCTTAACTAAAGCCAAGGAAACTTTATAACATTTTGACATATAATTGCACTCATATAACATGATGTGTAATTTCATTACTTTTATGCCTGTACATTAAATTATATATGCTTTCACAATTCCCATTCCCATTCCCATTCTTACACGACACGAAAAATCAAATAAACAAATGAATAATGTCAGTTTTGAGGTGAATCTACTGATGCTAAGGAGTCTTGAGAGACTTTCCCATCTCAGACATGAGATAATAGCCTGACAAAAACAAAAATTGCGGGCCAAAGGCTTTAGTAGTAAGAAATATAAACTCCTATGTTGGGTATAAACCGGAAAGACTTGTGTTCTGCCCAAAAGAATTTGCTTTTGGTTGAAGTTGAAGCAACGGCCACCAAAGTTTGAAACTATAGGGGACCTTCATCACCACCGGAAATGATCATAACAGGTAAGTGCCCAAATCATGTCCATGTCTAGTCAGAAGTACTTTCCGGTCGCCCACCCATTCTAGCCGGTAAGAGAGGTCGATATTGTGAATCAAGAGTTTCAAGCTGTCAGGATGACTCGAAACCTTCAGATTGTCCTGCAAAGAGAAATTACAACAGCTGTTGGTTTTTCACAAGGTTACTTGGAGCCTTTCATCTTTGGTCAACAGAAGTAGACATGCAGTTAAGAGGGACATTTACAGATTACAATTGTCATGAATGATAATAGCACTATGAAGTAATACTAGTAGAGAAGGCAATGTATGCGCCAGCACTTTTATCATTGGAACCTATCATTAGGACTAACCTGTGTTATTCCTAATAGTACTTTTAAAGTTAAGAATGGAGAACTACCTGAAAATTGACTTGTTTATCATGTCCCATTATGCTCCCCATTATGCTTGACCTAGAAGAATTTGGTGAGAATCCCTCCCACGGTGGAACAAAGATCAGTTTGGTACACTGAACCGGAATGAAGTTTCGAGTCAGTTTCTCCCACCAAACTGATCCCAGAGACCACCATCTAATCATCAACCCATGCTCCGAAAAAGCCACAAGCCCCTGCATGGTAGGACAATACACTTGAGTTCAGAAATTCAGTCCTTTATTCCATTAACATACAAGCTAAAGGGTATTACAAATTTGACAGTGGCGGTTTGGGATTGATGTGCTTTTAAGAGAAGCACCCATTTTACTCGAAGCAAAAGCGAAAGCAAAATCTAAGAGCTACAATTTTTAGCTTCTACAAATAGCTTTAAAAGTGCATTGGTTTCTATACAAAGTGCTTTTGTAAACTTTTACCAAACGCTAAAGTTGCATCAATTTTTGTGCAAAGTGCTTTTAGGAGTTCTAAAAGCAATCCCATGCTTTTAGGAGTTCTAAAAGCAATCCCAGACTAGGCCAGTATGAAAGTGAAGTTCATCTTTATGGCTACTAACAAGCTATACCTCTCCATCAGGGGAAAAGCTCAAAGCTGAGATGGCTGTAGCAACCACTGTTTCTGATGCTGCAAGTAAAGTTGGAAGTCCAGGAGGTGCACTTGCATCAAGAACCTTTATCTTCGTCACGCTATATTGCAAGATAAGACGCATCCAGTAAAAAGGTCAGTTGACGCACAAAGGCTAATTTTATTGAGAAACGAAGAAATAAAGTTTGCTGAAGCTGGCAACTTGTAAAATAAGTGTCCGCAAGATTTACAAAGTAGTTCCCTTTGTGGACTGGCAACTACTGAAATAAGGCACAACGAGACAACCAAAAATTTAAAATTAGTTTTTCTGGTATTTACTTTGGAAATCACATAGTTTTAACTTTCATGTCAACTATTGGCTGCCCAGTGGTAAGGGTGGCTTTCTTCTTCATTCGGTAAAATTCCGAAATAGTTTCATGTCAACTCACTAAAAAGCATTCAGTGTATTATCTTTTACTTATTTATTTTACATTTTTTCCGCATTAAACAAGGCTCTGTAGAATAAAAACAAGAATGACTGTTATGCGTGCAAAATTATCATGTTAGCAAGTCCTAACACCAATACGTCTAACACTGTAATGAACCCTCTGATTTGTTGACCAAAAGACAAGCCCACCCACTTTCCCAACCTAACTAAAAATAAGAATATAAAAAGCTTTCAAAGTGTTTTCAATACCTCTGCATGTCATAGACACGAATGCTAGCACTTTTTATCTCTCCAAACATATCACCAACAGCCAATCTTGTCCACGTGTCATTCATGGCTACCATTGGAAATGCATGTACGACTTCCTTTAGAGCAGTCATTGAGCTTTGAAAGCAAATTTTGCGCATCACCGAGTTACTAGGGTCCATTGTTTGTAAGATAAAGCCCACAACCTGCACATCTGTCCAACTGTCATCTAGAATCTCACTTTGAGAAGTTCAACCTCCAATTCCGTTAAGTAATATGTGTTTTAGCTTAAGAACAGTAAAACACCTCAACATTAGATTAGCTATTGCAAAGGGGGGGATTTCTATGATCGTGCTCTGACTAAATCACTTGTTTTCACATGCTTATTTAAATTCAGAATGGAATCTATGTTACCCCAAAAAAACTGGTATCACGAACCTTATCAAGGTATTGAGCTAGGCTTTTTGGAGAACCACGGACAGCCTTCATTAGAGTCCTGAGGGCTACCAGATGAACTGGCGAATCAGATGCAGTAGACCAAACTTGGCTATCTATAATATTCAAAAAAGCTTGTACATCTGCCATAGCTAAACTTGGAAGAAGAACTCCAACCAAAGCATCACAAATGGTCTTTGGTACAGCTAAATTTTTTGCAGCTAATTTCGCTGATGGACCACTCACACACTCAATCTGGAAAAAGATATCTCCAATCAACCGAGGTATTTCAGAAGCAATGCACGGTTTCCACGTACTTTCCATACCTTCAGCAAGGAGCTCAGCTGCTGTGGAGCTGTATTTGTCATTCATGGCCATGACTAACTTTGTTAATGGATGAACCACAAGCATTGCAAGACATTGCTTCACAAGGCTAGGATACCAAATAGCCAATGCTGCTGCAACAATAATATGAGACGTCATTGCATCTTGGCTTGTTCCCCCGACACAAGAAATCCAGTCCTGCATTTCAAATGATTCTAACCATGCCAAGATATTAGATTGCTCTGCCTGACATATCCCCTTTGTATCAATTAGCTGGTCTGCGCTAGACACATTGGCAGATATTTCTTCTAGTTGTACATTTGAATTTCTTCGTTCGTTTTCTACAGGCCCAACAAGAGAGTCCGTTGTTGCATGATTAGTTGTTTTTTGACTGCATAAGGGAAGAGGAATTGCCCGTGAAGCAGCACAGTGGAATAAAGTACGAGCAGCCATACGTATGTGCTCACTTTCATCTTGCCAAAAACTCACCAAAAGCTGGAGAGAGAGAGAGAGAAAGCGTACAGAAATATTCAATAAACATAAGACAATTAACCAAAGATATTTGAAAATCGACAAACTGTACAAATTCCAAACTTCCTCTGACACACAACTTAATGTTTATAACGATACCTTAAAAGCTCTTATAATCAAGAAGTGTTTTGTAGCTAGAAATTTTTCCCTCCCTTGTTATGCATTCTCCATTATTATTGTTTATTGATCTTTAACTGATGTTCCAATAATGCTGCACTTATTGTTTATGCATCAAGAAGTGTATTATTGTTTATTAATCGACTAAAACAAAACAGTAGATTGACAAATTTGGAGCTAATTGTCTCTTTTCACTAGGACTAGGATAGAGGTTATAAACTCAAGGTCACTCATAGAATACCATAAAAGCACAAGAACAAACCTGAAGTAAAGGCGGCTTTATATCTGGAAATTTGTCAGCACAGTTCCTAGTATAGAATGCTGCTAAAGCACTGCAAAAGTAGTTACTGCATTTAGCTAAAAAATTCGCAAATTATATTCAATTCAGAGGCATGAAAAACTACCAAAGACCTGCTGGCAGATGAACTGGAATGAGACAAGCTAATCATTTGTTGGGCAAGAGATACCATTGTTAGCGACCTCATCGCACAAAACTCTGATGACGATTTCCAAAGCTGAAATTTCATATTCAATAAATTAGGAAAAGACAAAAGGGACCAAAGAATAAAAGATATGTCAATTTTCCAACTTAATTCAATCAAAATACCTCAAGAATGGCACTCAAATGAGGAAACGCCAGTGTTAAAGATCCCTTGTCACCTTGCAAACCAGAAGCCACAATAAACTTCTCAGGTCTCTTAAGCTTCATGTCGGCCAGAAGCAAGTAATCAAGCTCAGGATCCACATCCCACAAGTGTAAAAAAGACAAGCTAAACCGAATTAAGCATTCTTCGGGTGACATAGTCCATTCAAGCTCGCTTGAAGTATCATTTGATGTAGCATCCACATCATAATCATGTTTTGGACTGTTGTGGGGAGGAGTTGATGTCTCAGTTACCTGCACCCTCATCTTGTTATTGCTTGGTGTATTACTACGGCTTGTCATGGAATCATGCTTCTGATAATGACACAAAGAAGAAAGTTCAAAATTAAGAGCAGCAGCACCAGGGAATGGGCACGAGCATTTGATAGCATACTTGTCACTTTGATTAATGATACGTGCTTGGGAAGCGTTTGGATCAACTGAACCACCAGGCAAAGAGACTGAATTCCCTAAAATATTCGTATGAGAATTGGAAGAACTACCGTCTTCAATAATTACATGAAGTAATGAAGAAACTGAGGTATTTTCATTCAGTATAGAGTCGGAACTGGAACTCTTGCTGAGACCTTTACAAAAATGGTCAAACATTGAATGAGATGCTGTGCCACGAATGACCCGCTCTCGTGCACCTGTTTTTACATCCCAAAGGTACAAAATATCATTTACATCAGAAGTTCCTAACTGATTTGGACATAAGCATGCAATATAACCTCTGGCACCATCCCATACAACTTTGGCAGGATAGTTGGGATGTCCAGGAAACATTCTCTCCACTCTCAATGTCTCAAAAGAAGCAAGAGTAACAGACAAGTCCTCCCCAACTGAAAGAAAGCAATCACTCCAAGGATGTTCTGTACGAACTGGGGGAAGAATTATCTGGCGCACTGGGGCCACATGTTGGTGCATTACTGTAATGATATTTCCGGTGTCAAGGTCCCAAATGCGAACAGTGCAGTCCATGCTTCCAGACACTAAAACCTTATTAAAACTCGAACCTTTGGCAGTACCAATCATATGATGAGCAGCCAAACATAGTACAGCATGAGTGTGCCCTGAAAATTTTTGTCTTGATAAAGGTGAATTTATCTCATGATGAGTAGTTCCGCCATGAGAACCTAACCCTTCAAGCAAATCAAATCGTACAACTTCTATCTCCCCACTAACAAATCCATATACAATAGCATAAGGGGCAAGATAAGTCTCAGCAATAACCATGGAAGAAGACACGTGTTTACTAAAAACACTCTGATTACTATTTTCTACATGTTTAATGTTTCCACCTCTTGTGCTTGCGACAGAACGTTGCCTAGAACAGAGTGCAGTCTCCATTTCAGCAGGGCCTTCAATATCACAAATTGAATTGGAATATCTAGTCCAATCAACAATAGAAGAGCCTAACCCATGCTTTGTAAAAGTGAAGCATAAATTTCCTTCACTATCATGTTTTTGACACTGTGAGTAAAGTGTGACAACAGGTTTCCAATGTAAAGGCTCTTCAGCATTAAAACAAAGTGATTCAATATGAATAATATAATGGTTCAACTGAGTGAAAGAAGTTGATAGTCTCAGACCATCGGGATGAGAATTTACTGGGATCTCATAGACAAGCTTACACGTAAAAATATCTTTCAAATATGAAATTAAGTACACAATTAAACCACCTTGATCTTTCCATACAGAAAATAACTTTTCAGGTATTTCGTGAGGTTCTTCAGTATTTAACATATGGCTAGACTCTTCACTTTTCAGAAACATACACCCAGCAAGATGTAATTGAGTTGAATCACCACCTTTACAAAGGAAATCGTCCACACAAGAGATCTCTCCGATTGTAGTGCCACTGTCCAATAGCCTAAATATGCAGTGACTTTTTAACACAAAAACAATAATATTCCCACATATTGTAATTGACATAACCTGTCCTCCTCCACTTATGCCCTCTGCCCAAACAGCCATTTCCTGTTGAGAAGAAGGCAAACCAGCCCCAGCCGTCCTCTCTTCTTGGACATTCTTTGCCATTGACAACATTTGCAGTCTACCGTATGAATCAGATACAACCACAAAATCCTTATCCTTTACCTTGGTTGATGAAACTAAAGCCATAAATTTCAATGACCCAATTGACAAATTCCCATGAAAAACTGTTTGCGCAACAGTAAGAGTGCACGTGTCAACAATTACCACTGCACATTTCGGGCCTTTCTTGTTCTGCGGCTCTCTATCTACCGACACATCACCGGATTCCCCAGAATCAACAGAATTGTGATCAGACGAATGAACAGCTTCAACAAAGCAGCAGGCGATGCATACATATCTCGGCTTAGACTGCAATGTCCGCACCATTGAAGGACTTCCCATCCAAGGGGGCAACTTCCGCCTCCGCCTGCAATGCCCGCTTCCTCTACTCCAGACACACATTACACCATCACTACATGCACTTATCAAGGCACCGTAAGCATCGGAACTAAAGTGTGATTTTTCATTACTTGAAAGGTCTTTGTTGTCACCTCCAGAAACTACAACAGGATTGCAAATGTCAAGCTCAGCTATTGGAGCAGCATGACCACACAACATAGCCGTTGGTTTAAATTCCTGTTCAAATTAATCTAATTACTCAACTGAACTTCTGGTTGGAAAACTTAGGAAGATAAAGAATTATACATGCAGGGGCGGAGCTACATTGGGACTCCTCACACTTCTGCCCCCAATGAGGGGAAAAAAACATTTTTTTCTCAGTTAGCCCCTTTAAAATTTTTAAAATGCATTATTTACGTAAAACATTTTAAAAATTTTCGAATATATCACAAGTTTAACTTAACTTTTAAGTAGACTCGTATTTCAAACTTGAAACCCTAAATTAATCGAAAACCAACTATACTACTATATAAATTCATAACTTTTTGTGACTCTAAACTTACAAAATAGTAAAATAAAAAATAAAAATAAGTATATTAAACTTTATTACAAGCTTAATTGATTTGAAAGATACAAATAAGTAGATAAACAGAGGTGAGAGAGAGAGAGAGAGAGAGAGAGAGAGAGTGAAACTTTAAGAAAATATAGTTGCATCGTAATCCTAAACTTTGGTTCAACTCACGCTCCAGGAAATAGTTTCTCCAAAATTAAACATTGAGAAAAAAAAACTAAAAAAGAGCATATAACAAAAGGATCAATAATTTTGAGTTTTGAACCTCCACAATTACAAATTTTAAGCTCAAACAGTTTCATTTCTTGCTCTTTCCAGTTTATCGCCTAATTGGAATGACATTGAAATATGAATAAGTTTTAGCTATTCAGCAAAGCGTTATGGAAGCGGAATTTCAACAAACAGATGGAGAGCGAGAAGAGAAAAAAGTCGATAACGACATGCGAAACTCACTCACCGGGTTCGAATCGGCGGAGGAGAGGCTCCACCAGATGAGGGAGCCATCGGATCCGCCGGTGTAGAGAGTCGGAGGATGGCTGAGCACGGCGGTGGCCGTGACTCGGTGAGACGGGACGGCGCCTCCGGACCACACGCAAGCTACGGATCGGCACTTCATGACTCAGTGAGTCGAGGCGAATCGGGAGATCACATATGCGCCGAAGCCACTGAGTGGGAGAGACCGAGTTGTAGTATATCGGGGAAGGTTACGAGTTTGCAACAGAAAGTACAGGGACAGAAAAAGTCTGATTTTAGGCGTCATGACGTGGCATGACGTTGTTTGTTAATGTGGGGGACTGGACGGTGTGTAACCGGAGGGAAAAGTTGGTTTAATAATGGGCTTCGCTTCTGGGTCTTGGGCTTAGTTATCCCTTTAAGCCCAAAATAGGCTTTGGTTGTGGACAGAGATTTTGGGGTTACTGCTTATTTTTTATTTCTTTTATTCACACCAATTCTTTTAGTTAAAAAAAACCAAATATCCTCACATAATACTAATTTGTTTTGCCCTAACCTTAAATATTTATAATCAATTATATTTTCAAACTTTCAAAAGTTATATATTTTAAATTTTTTCATAAAAGTCTACCATAGAATTAGTATTTCTATAATTGACTCGTCCATTTAAGGTCATTAGGCCCTTACATGGGATGAAGTTGAAGGAGTTAAAAGAGGCAAATAACATCTTTTCTTTTGGGAACTTTTCCGGATGTATATGTTTTAAAAATTTTGAGATAAATATATTTACGTATGGTAAATAAATTATATTAATGGTGTAAATAAATCATATTTACCGTATAAAATGACATTTACCTCAAAATTTGAAAACTTGTTATTTATTTATTTTTATTAATAAAAGTATGCCACTCTATACTTCTATTAATAAAAATATATTTGTTTTTAGAAATTATTATAAGCTCACTTTAATGTAGGCAAGAATTTTTTTTATAACAATAAACTCTTCATTGACCAGAATAAATTAGAATGTTTACATGCAAAATGACAAAAATAACACAATTAAATCAGTAGTTTCTAGTTTTTTGTGTTGAAAACCATTTTCTAAAATTTACTAGCTAAAAAGTAGAATGAGGGCTTCTGTTTCTAGCATTTACAAGATTTAAGAATTAGAATATATATTATTAGATTGTTCTTTTCCATGATATAAAATTTAACCCATATCGTGTGAGCTTATCAAGAATGTATGAAGTTATAAACAAATTTGATCCTCATTATTGTTAAGCATAATTAATCAATATTAATAGAGGGCTTAGGTTGACAAATTTTTATATTTTTCGATACGCATAAACTATGTTATAAGTAATTACATGGTATATAGTAAAAGATAAAGAGTAACATTACTTTTTCTATTTCCTTTTACGTGAAGTAAATATGCAGTTCTCATTAAGCATGGAATGACGTGTAATTTAAATTTTAAAGAAAAAAATAAGATAATTTCTCGACTTCGTATGTTGAGGTTGTTTATTTTTTTTTTATTTTTTTTTTTCTGAAAGTTATTTTGACGTTGTTATTGTGAGCACACGGATCTCTTCCACGCTATAGTGACAAGTAAAGGCATACATATTTATTCTCCCTTTTAAAATTTTGATTTTTATCTGTAAAATAAATTTTGACTACTCTTTATTTGACAAGGAGTAACTATATATTCACTCAATAATTCAAATATAGCATTATGTTATCATTTAAAAAAGAAAAAAAATTATAATAATGTTTTTACTCAGTAATTAAATTATATAATTATATCTTCATTCAATAAACAACTACCTTAATTTTTTTTCACTCTTAACCGTGTCCTTAAGCAAGTAATTTACTTTCGCAAAACTTAATTCATCACTCAGGACAACATGAAAAAAAAATCTACGATAGCAACCCCCTTTTTCTTTTCATCATTGGTAGTAACGATTGGTTTAGTCATTGTATTAACTTTTTAATATTATAATTTATAATTAAAAACGCATTTAAATTATTATTATACATACAAAATTTTTAACATATATTTTTTTGCCATGTTGCAACGGTTAAAACAATAGTTCCCGTCGATAGAAAAGGAAAGAAAAAAATAATTTCTACCTAAAAGTTTTAAAAATTATTTAGAAATCGTTTGATATTGTTTTAAAATAAGTGAAAATATTTTTGTTTTAAAAAATAATAATTTTTTAAAAATTGTGTTAAAAATATTTTTAAAATTTTTGTTTTAAAAAATGTGTAAAAACATTCTTAAAATTCTTAAGGACAAAAACAAACGTGGTTATATTTCTTTCCTAATATACCCCTATCACGTAACTGCAAGACTGTAACCGGGAAATTACGGGGTTAGAAATAGAAACCGAATTTCAGTCCGTAGAACTCTCTAGAACTCGTCTCCTATATTTCTTGCCAAAATTACCTCGAAGCCAAAAAAGGTGAAATATCCTTTTCCTCTCTTCTTCTTCTTCTTCTTCTGAGTTTTCTTGGAGAAGAGAAAGAATCTACGACGAGCGACAATGGCGAGCCACCTTGCTGAGAAGGCCAGAGAAGCATTTGTCGACGACGATTTTCAACTTGCCGTCGATCTCTACACTCAGGCCATCACCTTTAACCCCGAAAGCGCCGATCTTTTCGCCGAACGTGCTCAGGCCAATCTCAAGCTCAACAACTTCACTGGTTCTCTCTCTCTCTCTCTCTCTACATATATATATGCATGTACGAGCTCACCACTTTGGATTTACTCTTCGACATTTGGTTTGAATTGTGAAGAATGGTTGAGAATTTGTGTTAAAATAAACAGATGGCTCGTTTAAGAGATTAAAACTAATTAAAGATTAGGAAATCAAGAGATTTAAGATTGAACGTTCTTTGAGCGGTCATTAATGCGTTGGAGCTTTAATTTTTATTTTTGCGTTTTTTTATTTGTTGTTCAGTGTGTTTGTCTCGTGCATTTAAATTCAAATCTTTTTGTTAGAGTGCTTGCTCTCACAAAAAAAGCTCAAATTTTTGTTTGAATTCGCGAGCCAAACGGCCATTAATTTATTCCATCTTAACTTTTTTTTTTTTGGGTGGTGATGATTTCAAGCAGAAGCTATTGGCGACTCGAACAAGGCAATTGAGCTTGATCGGTCAATGGCTAAGGCGTATCTGCGTAAAGGGTAATGTACACTCAAAGCAAAAATCTTGATGTTTATTGGGAAACTTGATTTATGAATTTATTTCCTTGGTAAACTTGATTTATGAATTTATTTCCTTGGTCTGATTGTCATTGTTGCTTTTTGTTGTCAAATTCTCTGTCTAAGTATTGAAGATTTTTTCTCCTTAATGCAGCATTGCTTGCTTGAAACTCGAAGAATATCATACTGCAAAGGCAGCACTTGAAACCGGGGCTTCCTTGGCACAAAATGAATCAAGATTCACCAGGTTGCTCAAAGAATGCGACGAGCGTATTGAAGGTATTGCAGCTCGGAATTTTCTTTGGGACTTTAATTCGGTTCAATTCCAGATTCATCATATTGGTTATTTGTTTTTACTTGTTAATGGTTGGAGGGAGCTGAAAGCTGGTTTTTAGATTCTATACGCCTTGGGTCATTTTTAGAAGTATAAAGTCTGGATTCGTTCAAAGTTGGACAGCAGTGGTTTCTGGGTTTCTAATGCACTTAAAGAGTTTGCAACATAAAATATGTTCATTGGAGTGTAACCAAAACCATATGCCCATCAAATATGGCACGTGTTATAAATGTGTTAATAAAATTATCATGTCAAGCAGAGTTTTGTTATTTTTTTTTTTTCTAAGTTCTGTTCTGCTTCTGAGCTGTATGTACCATTGAATTTGAATGTCTTGCTCAGAGGAAAACAAGCTTTTAGATAAGCCTTTGACACCAAACAGGCAAGCGAGTGCTACTCCTGTGTCTGTTGAAACCTTGGCCGACTATGAAAAACAGGTTGACAGAAGTTTAAAGCCAAAATACAGGTGATTGCCACTTTCTCTGCTCATCTTGCTCTGCTCATCTTGCTTTTGGTCCCTTAGAATTGCCGATGCAAAGTTCAAAGAAAAGCTATTTTCTAGGTTGTATTTCGTATTTATGTGAGCATTGTTTTTTAACTTTGTAACTTCGGAGAATTATTTTGTTAAATGCAAGATGATCTAACAACTAGATAATTGAACAGACATGAATTCTACCAGAAGCCGGATGAAGTGGTGGTGACAATTTTTGCAAAGGGCATACCGGCAAGAAATGTGGTTATTGAGTTTGGTGAACAAATTGTATGTGAATCCTGGAGAAACTGTTCCTTTTTTTGGGTTTCCTTTTCCTCCCCGTGAAGTGATGTGTTAACCATTGATCATATGTTTGGCAGCTAAGTGTCAAAATAGAAATACCTGGAGAAGATGTTTATCATTTCCAACCTCGATTGTTTGGGAAGGTATTGCTTGACTATGTATTAGTGCACTGTGTCTTATGTGATGTATCTAATTTGAATGCAAATACTTGTTGGTATTTTCATGTATTCTACTTACATTGCCCTTTTGTTATATTGTGAGGAAAACAGATAAGCCCAGATAAGTGCAGATATCAAGTACTGTCAACCAAAGTTGAAATCCGTCTTGTGAAAGCTGAAGCCATTCACTGGACGTCACTTGAATATAGCAGAGAGGCTATAGTTCCATTAAGAGTTAATGTTTCATCAGGTTAGGTTCTTATTCATTTCATACATAACTCTACTTCATTAGTTCTATGAAATTTTGGTTGTTATTCTGAAATTCATAGTATGGTTACGGTCATCTTGTAAGATAACTGAAAGCATTTACTGGGAGTAGAGAATTGACATAATTTATCTTGCATAGATGCTTTCCGTCAGAAGAAATAGTTTACTGTTATTTATTGGTTTACTTGCCTACATAATTAGTATCCATGTTTATGCAGGTGGATCTCTCAAGCCCGCATATCCTTTTTCAAAGCCAAGATCACGAGACTGGGATAAGTTAGAAGCCCAAGTGAAGAAAGAGGTTATTCAGCAGCATAGAGTTTTGTATCGGAGAATTTTCAGTATAATTAGTCGCTTCCTTGCTTAGCATTTCAACAATCATTTCAAAAACTGATCATATGACGGTTGAATTTCAGGAAAAAGAAGAGAAGTTAGATGGTGATGCCGCTCTGAACAAGTTTTTTCGGGAGATATACCAAGATGCTGACGAGGATATGAGGAGAGCGATGGCCAAATCTTTCGTAAGATTTCTTTGTCATTTGCGTATAATTCTTTTTGTGCATTTGCTTGAAGAGGATTGCAGTGCTTTCTCAACTCTCCCAACTATCACAACTTCTTAGAGCTTAACCTTCCTTGTACGGGTTTATTTCTGCTGTCTAGTTTCATTGCCAGCAAAGAAAACCACTTATTATCTTCTGCATGATTTTTCCCTTTCAAGTAAGGTCGATTCGATTGGTTGTGCTAGGATAATTGCAAAAGTCGCTGGACAACAAATTAGGAAAACTGGCTAACTTTTTGGTTCTTAGAAAAAGTTTCATGTGGGTAACATTAATCATTACTTGGATGGTGACATTTGTAGGTAGAGTCAAATGGGACGGTGCTCTCAACTGATTGGAAAGAAGTGGCTTCAAAGAAAGTTGAAAGTAGCCCTCCTGAGGGCATGGAGTTGAAAAATTGGTAGCTTAGCTCCTTGTTTATCGAAGCTATCTGTTCTTTGAATTACTTGCTGTATCCAATAGTTTTTGCCCCTCTTATTACCAACACCATTTTTCTTCTTTCTTTTTCCCCAGGATTTAGATATTTAAATTATGTTTTAGTCGTGAAATTTTTTTCATAAGTTTAGTTTTCTTTGAAAATTAAGTTTATAGGTTTATAAACTTTTGAACTTTGGCACTCGAGTCTTCAAACATGTATTTTCTTGGCTTTCGCCCTTTTTTCTTTCAATCTGGCCATTTAACTCCTCAAAAGTAAAAGTTTGGGGCTCTATAATAATGCAATATTTTACTTTGAAATGGGAAGACTTTGGTGTTCATATATTTTTTTTAGTGTTTGTTGTATTGTTTTTCGAAGTAAATGGAAAACCCAGTGCTCGAAATCGGAGCATTATCACATGGGTCGTTCAAAGCTTTGTGTTTAAGGTTTATTTAAATACTATGTACGTCAATTTTTAATTTTATCAAATCTATACTTTTATAGTAGATTTAATATACAAATATATATTTTTTACTTATCAATCTTTAATTTTAATTTAAACATTGTTAAAAAATATTCTCAAATTAAAAAATAAGAAAATTTATAAAACTTGAAAAACTTCTGACTTGAAGGGTTTTGACCTCAAGAAGGTGTAGATAACCTTAGAAAATGGTTTTCTTTTTTTTAATGCTTTTTTTTTCCTCTTATTTATAAATAAGTTTTAGTTTTTTAAAATTAATTATTGACCAATCTAAAGTATAAATTTATCTATAGAATCGAATTTGCAGGTGAGAAGGTTAAAGTTTTTGAATAATTCTAAGACATGAGAGAGTAAAAAGTAAATATCGCTTGTCGCATTTACTATCTTTTTTTAAATGAGATTATCATATTTATTTAATCTAAATAAAGAAAATAATGAAGGGGTTGGGGAGAGCAGTTTCAATTTTAGATTTTTAACCACATATCATAAAATGTAAGAAGTCTATTGTGGTATATTTTTATTTTATATTTTGACATATATATTTACATTTTACCAAAATTATAGGGAGGGGAAAAACCAATAATCAATTTAAATGTCTCTATGGTGTAAAGCATTTTTGGGACAAAAAATTTAAAGGAAGTTTAGGCAAATATCAGGAATTGGCAAAAGCGTCCACGACAAGTAACAATGTGTATAGAGGACAAATTTTATGTAAATAGAAACTATAACAAAAAAAGTAAATTCTACGAGACTTAAACGTAGTTAAGAGTGTATAATTTTAATAGCATCGTGTAATGAGTCACGATTTGGAAACTTTGAAACAAAATACATAAAAAACTTCGAAACAAATTTATTTTGTTAGTATAATCACTAGTATTATTTATTTAATATAATATAGACAAAATATAAGTTAAAGTCACATTAACTAATATAATACATATATTAGAATATTCGATATTCCCGTTTCTTGATATATTCCAAAAAGGTATTTTCGTGTTTTTTTTTTTTTTTTGTCAGATCACGTGCAATGTAACTATTTCATTTATTATTTCTGAAAAAATACAATCACTTTTTGAATTTGCAACTGAAAGTCAGAAGCAAAACTTCTTCAAAATAAATTAAAATAAAAACTAAACATTTTTTTTTCGAGGAAACGTCTATGTATAACGTAGTAAATTTGCATTGGAGGTTGCTTAATTTTTGCAGGTGGAGTGTTTGGTATTGTTTTGGAAGTTTTTGAAAATATTTTGGCATGTTTTTTGAAGCAAAAATTTTAAAAATACTTTCAGCACAATTTTTTAAAAAAATTCATATGTTTCAAAACAAAGTTATTTTACCTATTTTGAAAACACTACTAAATAGGACCGTACAAAATTGAGAGATTTTGGTTGCGGAAATTTAAGTGTGGAAACCTAAATGGTAAGATTTCAAGGGAGGAGATCTAAATGCTAAGAGTTCAAACCATTAGGGGCCTACATAAATTTTTCCTTCCTCCTTTTTTTAATTACTTACTTAATTTACTAACTTTTTTTTTTCTTGATCCTACCAGACCGAACGACTTTGAAAAACAGCTTCCAAGAAAGCCGGTTACATTTCACCTATCCTTCTGAATTTCTTCATTTGTATCAAAATTAAAAGTTATAACTACGACACTTGGAAGCAAAAACGAAGTAATTAAATGTTGCACAAAGAAAACTTGGGCACCTGCTCCTAGCTGAACAGCAGCCGCAATCCTCGCTTGTTTTACTCCCAGTGTTGCCTGTGCAGTACCCGCTTGAGCACTTCTTTGCTGGATTGGTGTTTGCGGGAGATGTGGAGCTGGATGAACCACGGGATGTGCCCTTAAATTAAAACTCTGTTGAAGATGTGCATTTTGGAATCCAGAAAGCAACGAAGGCGCCTATAACCGCTTTGATACTGGACTTGCAAATGAACGTTCTTGACGATTCTGGTTCTGCAGGTTTTAAACAAGATGTAAGATTAAAAATCACACAACTATGCCTAATGAGAACAGTTGGCATAGATTGTGCAACAATCAACCGCACTGGAAACCTTTTACAAGATAAAACAATTCCCTGTTGCAGATAGGATGCATCTCCTAAAGCACATTGACAAGGCAAAATGCAGGAAAAACCAAGAACTGACCTGTGTTGCCAAGCGCTGCTGCGATGAAGATGAGGCAACTACTGTTGGTTGTGGTGGATTAACAAGGGTTTTAGAAAAGTGCTGCTGCCTTTCTGGGCACTGTATGCTGTGTTAAAACCATTCGCCGATGGTGATAAACCAGCCTGCGAAGCAATAGGAGAACTACTGGGCGTGGAAGAATTTAAACTAGGCCTTGGCCATTGTGCTCCTGGCTGTTGGGACTGTACTGGGAGGGCCTGAACTGCTGTCGGTGTTCTGCTTACCCTTCTAGAAATTGTTGGAAACCTTCCATACTCGTTGCTAGAAATTGAAAAGGAGGTCGTATATGGCATCTGTTGTAACTGCAAATTATTTGGGGAAGAAAGATTGTGCAATTCAGGTGCTGTATAAACGTGTGTGTTATAAACATGTATGCCTGTATGCACAAAGACAATACAAGTGAATATGTACGTGCGTATATACGTAAAGCACTCATTTGAAGATGTTTACATAGATGTCCTTTCACTCGAGTTTAATTACGGGTGTAGCTATCTGAAAATAAAGCAAATTTGATTAGTAAACAGGATATCGGTCATATTTGATTCATGTAAGAACAATTTATGGAACATTATAATTTGCATCTGATTCAACATTAATGCAAAACGATAGTTTAAAGCGGGAAAAAAAAGGGATGCGAGAGAGGAAGACGAAGAAGCAGCCAAGAGAACTAATGAAATGACAGTCATTCCTCCAATCACAAATGCTACGCCATGTCTTAGGGGACAATTAATTGACATTTGTGATGGCCCTTCAATAATGTCAGCATCTAATTTTTATTTTTTTTTTTAAAAAAGCTAAGAGTTAAAGTGATTGGCAAAATTATTTTTAACTAAAACTTTTGATTGCTACAATGTAAAATTATTAACTATTATAATAATAAAAAAAAGTAAGTTGCAGTGTAACCCTCTCACATGCTACGGTTTATAATTTAAAAATTTTAGTTTTAATCATACTTCTCAAACACCTTATTAATCTTATAGCGCCATTAAGTTTTTATTTTGACAATTAACCTTTGTGACAAAAATATATGGCTTTGTCATTAATGACAATATTAAACTTTGCATCATATTTCTTCTGTCGTGAGTCTCCTAATCAAAACCCAACAAACGTTATTAGTAGGTTGTTCGGGAGATGGTTTGAACCAAATTGATTAAACTTTACAGCATGTGAGAATATACAAAAACTTTACATTATAATATATTTTTTATTGATACTGTAACACATAAGAGTTTTATATTATAACAAAAGAAAAAAACTCTACACTTTGGGAAGTTTGTTTAAAAATCAAGTTTAATTGACTACAATATAAAACTCTTATATACTACAATAAAAAATCTTTATATATTATATTATTTATTTTAACTTCCAGTCTTAACTGATTTATCATACCAGCCTACTCAGGAGAACAAAAAAGTTTTATGCAAATCTTTTGATTCTGAAGTACCAGTCATGGTTAAAGCCTGTCCGTCGATTAGATCCCAAGTTTGGAGCCACAGATAGAGTGCAACATAAGCACGTGAGCAGAGTGATGTAATCGTAATTTTGAGCTAACAAGACAACAGACATATCTCGATATTCCAGTGCTTCCAAGCCTTCCAAGCCAATAATGAGCTTGGTTACTAGAGTCACACGACAGGATATACGAAGCATAGAAACGAAAATTTGGTGAGTTTAAAACGTGGCGGTCTCCAAATGGACAGAGGGTGTAATAGTTCACCGCATGTGATCACTTCACACTTTATTTTCTCGTGTAATTGGATAACACCACGTCAACTGCAAGCTCTTTGAAAAGTACAAGGTGTCCAAACACAAAATAAGAACAAAACAAAAGAAAGAAAAAAAAGAAAAAGGGGTTTGATGTGGATTACGCTGAAATTAACCTGACCGGAATATTCCTCATCGACAATTTGTTTCCAAGCACGAGTCTTCTTTTCCCGAAAAGTATAAATATTTCTCTTTCCTTCCCATTTCGTGCCCTAGAAAAAAAAACCCCTCATTTCTGGTTTCGCCGCACCCAGAAACCCTCGATTTTCTTTCGCTTTCTCCCCCTTTTTCGGCCCGAAATCGCTTTCTCGGCTCAATTTTTCGCCGGAATTTCGCTTTTCTAGCATGCCGAGATGGTCCTTCCCTGCGCCGATTTGACTCCTCGCGTGGTGGTTAGGGTTAAGAAAAAGGCGGCGGAGGTATTAGAGGCTTGAGATTTGTTGGCGATGGACGCGGTGGAATTGCCCTATCCGGTGGACGTAGCGGCGGCTCCGAAGCTGATGGCATCGGTCGCGGTGAAGGAGCTTGAGGATTGCAATTCCGACCGTGTTTCGGTTGTCGTGAGCCCTTCTTCAATCGAGTGTTGTAGCTCTTTTCTTAGTGAGAAAGGTGAGTTTTGATGACCTATTTGTTCTTTTCGTTTGATGCGTGTGTTTCTTATAACCTAAATATAGGTATCCCTAATTAGCTTACTTTTTTTTTTTTTTTTTTCATTTCTTCAAAATTTGGCCGTTTTGTTTTTTTGCGTTTTTTTTTTTGGGGCTCAATTTTGTCTTTGTATTTGTTAATTTGTGAGGTTACTTTGATACTATTTATGGTTTATAATTTAAACTCTTGTGGGGTTATCTTGGATCTTGAAAAACTATGAAAGTTCAAGACTTGGTTTTTGTAGGCGTAAGGAAAACCTTTGATGTATGGGTGCATGCAATGGAAGCATGAAGTTGAAACGCGTTACGTATGACAGTCATGATAGTTGTTATTACACTTAGTTTCTTGTTCATTGTGTTGGAGAAGCTAGAAATAGTTTTCGGTTTAACGACCTTTATTTGGGTAGTTATCAACTTTCCTCACCTGGTAGTTTTGTGTTGCAATTGTTGCCATTCAACAGAATAACGCGCCTTCCATTTTTGTGTTGCAATTGTTGTTGTCATTCAACAGAATAACGCTCCTTCCATCTTTATTTGTTCATTTCAGCAGGCCATAAGTTGTTACATTTGTCTGAAGGTTATGGAGTCTTGGGGCATGATTTGAGGAGCTCTTATACTTAATAGGATTTGAATGTATAACCTGTCCAAATTGTTTTCCAATGAGTTGAAGTTATAAAGTTTATGTGGGACTGTGTAAGATGGAAGATTAGCTTATATAGTGTGGTTTTAGGAAGATAAATTTCCTTGCACAATTTTCCTTGTTTGGTAACAGAAATAAAATGACATCTACTTTTTATTTTAAACTTATTTGCATACTATTTTTAACTTGGATGTTTTCAACGTGACCCTAAATTACATATTTTGGGGTCCTATCACCTATGTCAATGGGAACCACCTATGTCAATGGGAACCGATGAGTCAATCTGCATACGTCTTGCCTTTTCCTTTGGATTTGTTATAGAGCTTTAAGGTTGTTCCATATCATATTTTCTTTCCTATGCTATAATAGTGGACTGTTTTAGCCACATCTTGTATTATCAGGAAGATTCTTTTAACTTGATAAAGCTTCATTGATTGATTCTGTTTGCATTTTTCTTTCACCGTTGATCAAGTATACTGATGTTTAAGGAAATTCGGTTTTTTCAGCTGCAACACATGTTGGGTTTGTGTTGTTAATGTGGCAATGTATGCTCACTTGTATGCAAAAACTTCTAATTAAATTAACTGTGGTTCATATAAAGTTGTATCTGGTCACTGCATCAGCCTCTTGATTGCGATCTAGTTGGCTACCAACTAAAGCCACTCACTTTCTTGATGGAAATTATGAAGTCTAGAAAGGATTCTTTTAATTTCATCGTCTTTTCTGCTACTCTATCACTTGTTCTGATGTTTGGAAATTTGGACATGTCAGCTGTAGTACATGCAATCAATGCTTCAGAATTGTCCTCCTGGGATAAGGTTCTCGACTCTGGACGATGTAAGCAGGATAAGCAGCCACCTAAAAATCAGGGTGATGCCTCGTCTGGAGTCTTTCATGATAGGTACAAGAATGATCTTTTGTTGACTCCCAAGGTTGAGGCTGTACAGCTAGAACGGAAAGTAGGAAAGGCATCAAGAAGTAGTAGTTTATGTTTCAAAAGGCCACGTGTGGTTCAATTGCAAGACCCTCCCTTAGCTGGAGCTGACGGGATAAAGGATGTGTCACAGAAGCCTGGGTCGTCATGTTCCCTAAAGTGCTCATCGCCAGGTAAATTACCTGATCAATATATCAGATTGAAATAAAGCTAACGCAGTAAGTAGTAGAAAGTCCCTTCATTTTTTCTCGGTCACTCATCTAGAGGCATTATGCAATATTTCACCCAATAAATAATGAAGAATCGAGGTTGAAACATAGAGAAACTATTCCTTTTAAATAAATTTCCTTTTTATTCTTTTTTTTTAAATGCTTTTGTGTGTTTAATTTCATTGTTGTCTGATCATTTAAAAGGTAAATAATATGTCTTTTGGTATTTGTTCTGTTCATTTAGAATTTTACTTTGAGGCAATTGGGTCTGATTCTTTTACTTTCTAGGCTCATTAACTGTGAGCCAATAATTTAACTTGTGCATCCTTTTTGAACTTTTTCAGAATTTAAAAGTTTAAACATGTATATAATTTTCTTTTTTTTTCCCCTGAATTTCTGCATGTAGAGAAAACTCAATCGGTGAAACAAAAGAACAACTTTAGCAAGCGCGCTGACAAGAGAAGCCTGAGAGTTCCTGTAAAGACTAAATACGATTCTTTCTCAGTGAAAGCAGGTTTGACAAACTTTGGTTCAGCTGCTGGAGGGAATAACTTCTTTGGTACGACAATTATGATGTTCCTTTTTCTTGCTAGTTAAAATTTAGTACTCCATGTTTTGAGTATTTTCATTGTGTATCTACAGGTCCATAGAAATTGGGTTTATGCTGTTGATCCTCTTTCTTATTTTCTTTTTTCTTCTCGCCTAAAAGTTTTATACATTTAGCTCTACTTTTCTTTTCTTTTTTTGCTGGTCTAGCTTGGGAAGAATGCATAAGTCTATAAATTATTCGGATTTTATTACTCCTTTTGTATTTTATGAAGCTGTTCTTACCTGTTAAATTGATGATAAAATTAATGCAGGAGTTTATGGACTTAAGTCAGATAACCAGGATGTTATCAAACTTATAGAAGATCTTTCATTGGATGATCTCCTTTGTGACAAATACGAATCTCCCAGCTTAGGCAAGGACAAAGGGAAGAAAGCAGCAATTGGGACTGAGAGTTTTCTTCTTTCTGTTCACAAAGCTTGCTCTACCCTTCAGCTCCCAAGATCTTTCCAGTCGCAAACTAATGCAGAGTCAGATAGCTGTTTAAACAAAAAAATGTCTCCATGGTTATTGAGCTCTGTTTCTATAGAAGCAAGTGGCGTTAGTGGTGATGCGGCAGATTCATCCACGATAAATATGTCTTCTAGTAAAAAGGTAAGTGTTAAAAACAAATTTACGACACTGTTTTAAGTCCTAGAGAAAATCTTTTTGATAGATAAGTCTTAAAGAAAATCTGAAGATGAATCTATGTGGCGCAGATGAGAGATTAGGAGGACTCTGTGCATGTCATATTTGATTATAGTCATTCTAAACCTCACAGGAAGGCTGGATGGCTGTATTTATATCTATGACTTTAAGTGCAATAGGGTAGTTGATGGTTGATAGGGACCTGTACTTTTGTTTATCTTGTATGTCAATGCCAGAGTGTGTTCACGGATTAATTAATGTTGAAGTTAGTAAGTGGTTTTTATATCCATTCTTGTATTTCCAGGACACATGTATCAAGTCTGAAACTCTTGCTAATCCACTTGATTTTCCCTTATATCAACCTTTGGACATTTTGCAACGCTTGGCACTTCCTCCGCCCAAGGATTTGGAGTCTTTGCTCCTGGATGCGGCCAAGCCTGCTTTATCTTCAAAGAATACTCCTGATATGCGTTTAGGAAAGCAAATAGCTCGTCGGTTGAGCTTGCCACCTTTTCCATGGTCACATGCTTCCAGTGGGCACTGCAGAACTAGTTCTGATGTAGTTAAATTGTCGACAAGTAAGGCAACATGCCAAGGTAGATGGCAAAGAATAGGGAAGAATGTTACAAGATCTTTGGATATTGCAGCTAGTAATTTTACGGATTTGGAGTGCCTAACTTATGATCAAAGTCTAGTCCCTTCAGGACTAAAAGTGGCTTGTGTAGACCATGAAAATTTTCCTCAAATATCCAGTAGTGTTACTGGGCATGCGTCGGATTTGTTTGCATCATGTTCAAAAGGTCCTTTTGTTACTTTAGGTAAGTGTTATTTAGAAGTTTCTTTTATGAGTTTGTTTATATCAAACTTTGTCTTCGTCATTGTTATAATAACAATAGTTATTTTTCTATGAGCTCAACTAGGAAATTGCTTTATATTTTTATTTATTTCCTTGGAAATGCAGAATCTGGTGGCAAGACGAACCATCCAGGAAATGGTACAGTTTCTACTTCCTTAATGCTATGTTTTTTTAGTTGTTGTACTTGCATTTCAATAAGATGTGCCTGTGAAGTCCTAAGAGGGAGGGAATGCATAAAGGGAGGAGAGAGAATGTTGTTGAAGAAGCTCCTATAAAAGAAATTAATTGTATAGAAGTGTGACATATGATGTATGACCATGCCATATTACAATTTGACATTATTTCAAACTTTCTGGCGAGTCTGGTATTAGGTCCTTGTATCCAACTTCAATGGATATCTTGACTTCATTGCTTAGATTTTTAAGTGTCTAACTGGCCAGATTTGGATCTACATTATCGGATTTTCTGATTTTCTAGTAATGAGTTGGGAATGCAATTGAGATTGAGGTTCAAATTGAACACCAACCTTTGGTAATGCGGTGGTCTTTAAGACCTATTAGAGAGTGGATGTTCGGTCCTGTCCATTACTTCAGAATCTATGATTGGTGTCGTTTTCTAATTCACGTATGCTTCCTTTGCCTCTGTTTCTTTTTTGTAATATGCTTAATTTTGTGACAGCTGGGCATTGTCCAAAACTGCTAGCAGCTGCACAAACGCTGTATGACATTGCAACTCATCCCTCGAGTGAAAACCTTGGCAGAATGTTAGGGTGGCCAAAGAAGTCTTCACAAAAGGCCATGAAAGCTCGCAAGTTGAAATCTAAGGAGAAATTTGAAGAACGACGTGCATCACCAGTCCCAGTACCACAGTCTGATAACCTGGCCAGAAGTGAAGAAATATTCCCATTAAAGAAACCTAAGCTCTCCCATATCAATAACAAAAAGGATTTCAATGATCTCAGAAGAGAAACTCTGAATTGGTCTGCTCCCAGATCAAGTAGATCGTCGCCCGGCAAAACAATCAAAGACCCTGTCTCTGTTGACATGGGACATACAACTTCCAACATTGTAAAGCAATCATGTAAGATGCCACGGGTAAGAGTTTTGGAAAATGCTTCTAACGGTCAGCAGAAGCTAAGAAAGTTAAGGCCCTTTGAATGGAACAGATGAAGGGACCGGCTAGACTCATTATTTTCATTTTTTTCCCTCTTTACCTTTCACATAAGAAGCTCATTCCTTCTAACAACTGCTGTTAATCTGTTAATACCCTCGTGTGGAGGGTTATTGGGGAAGAAGTCGTTTTGTATATACCATCCTGTAGGTGGAATGGCATTGTTCAATGTTGTAAGCATTTCATGCTGTAACTGGAGATGAGATTGTTGTGAGGGGTTCTCACATTTCCCAAGATGAATGTTGGGGTTGTAATGTTGTACCATTCAGGACAGTTGTAGAACACAGCAGCCAGGGAATTCTTTATCTCTATCTTCTTCTGCAGAAGGGTTTTCAATCCTGAAAAAGATGTTGGGGTCCTCATAATTATGTTTTTATCTCGTTGGGTGGGGCATTTTATCCTTTGAAGAATCTGTTTAATCACTTTTTCTATTTGGAGACATTTGGGAGTTTGTAAAGCAAAATAATGAATTTGTTTTTAAGCAAAGACATCACGAGGATGTAGCTCAGCCGCTAGGGCGCTTGCTTAGCATGCGAGGGGTATGGGGATCGATACCCCGCGCCTCGATTTTTTTTAATATTTTCAATTAACATCTTTGCTGTCAGTCTGAAATTGGTAAAGTAGAAATAAAAATCCAAATTTATTATAAGCAGTATTTCCACTGATTTCCTTTTCATTCTTTTCAAGATAAAACTATCATAAGCAATAGCTTGCATGTGTCAGATATTTTATGCTCTTTTTGCTATATATAAATGTACATTGTCAAGATAGACCAACGATTTCTTTCTAAAGCAAACTTGTCCACATTAATTAGTCGAAGTTATTTCCTTTGATGCGCAGATATGAAGTTGATTGATGCAGATTATCTTACTGTTGAAAACGATAATAGCAAAATAAAAGTAGCAAAAAAAAAAAAAAAAATCTTATTAAAAACCGTAGCGGTGATCAAGATTGCTGTAATCTGATTTTTTTTTTTTTTCCCCGAACTCAACTATAAAATATTCATGTTCTTGAAAAAAAAGAAAAAAAGAAAAACTGAAAAACTCAAGAAAACATTTGATCCAAAAGTAAAACAAAAGCCATTGCAAAGGCAGGATCAAACCCAGGATGAACAATCAAGTGAAAAACCTCAAGCCCATAAGAAACACCTCCAACAATCTCCTCTTTCCTTCTGGTCTCTGCCACAACTTTTTTAGCACCACACCCATATTCCAAAACCTTGCATGATCTGTGCGTGTAAGAACCTTCAATCACGTAATCACACGACGACGACGATCTCTTCTCCGACCACGTGTCGCGATAAATGTACGCAAGAGCATTGGATTTAGCATTAATCAAAAGATTTATGTTCTTCCTCACGCAAAAAATTGGCCTCTTTGATCTTGACGATATGGTACTCTTAGTGTTCGTTTTACAATATTGGAGAGGGTGATCACCAAATTCACCTTCATACACATACCAGCCATCCACTAGTCCAAGTTTCTGCCACACCGAAAATTGACATTTTATTAGGAAGGCGGATATTTCTATCTTGGGACTCGCACAATTTTACATGTCAATTTTTGACCGATTGAAAAACCACAAGAAAAGAAAAATTACCTTATGGCGACGCATTGTTAGGACGGAGTTTCCGGAGCCGTCCATGAGGATAATTTCTTCCGGGCGGCGGCCGATGTAATTGTCAACCCGGTAGACGAGATTTCCGTGGGAATCAATCACCGTGAAACCGTTGCAATTCATCAAAAGAGACTTTCTCCACACTGTCAGCGACGTCGTGCAATTAGATGCACGGCGGACGACGTCGTTGGGATGATATTCCTCGCCGTACTTCCGTTGATGATCATCTTGATCTTGACCATGTTCTTCATGATCATTAATGTGGACTGTTCTTGACAAAGATTTCAAAGAAAGAAACCTCTTCATCATGATATATTTGTCTCTCTCTCTATTGTTAATGTTCAACCAGGAGAAGGTTATGGTGTTAAGATACTTGTAAGGCATGTTGTGATATTTATATTATATACAAACATATATAGATTTTAATGGCAACTTTTTAATAAGCATATATTTTAAGAATAATTAATAATACGACGTGATAAAAATTAAATCTTATGTATTATTATAAAATTTTTTGGTCAATTATTAACTATTAAAACTGTATACCATATATATACATTTATATACGTGTATATGTACATATTTCCGACATACGGTAATTATAGAAACAAGTATGAGTGAGAAACAGATCTCCCACGGATGTGCCAATTAAGAATTCTGTGAGGGAGACAACCTTGCCAAAATGGTCACTGCTGGCTTCATACAGACAATTGATGGGATTTAAAGAGCAATTAAATAATGTTTAGTTGTAACTAATTTTGTTAGTGTAAGGATTCACGTGTAATTAGCGTTAACCAAGGTGTACATGTGTATATAAATATACATTAACTCATGAGATTCGAATCTTTTCTTTTTTCAAGTGTGCCTTGTATACACGCACGTAATTATATGTTTATATATACAGACATACACACAAAATAATATATAGATAAGGTGGGTCTTTGTTTGTTTCTTTGTTGAGAGAAGATTCGTGAGAAAGAGACAGAAAGTGAAGGGCATAATTATATGTATAATTACATTTAATTTGGAGGCGTGGGGTGAAATCCAAGAAAGTTGCTGTTGAAAACAGAGGTAAAAGTAAAACGCAAGAAAATTAATAGCTGAAGTTATATAAAAAAATATATATATATATATATATATATATATATATTCTGCTGGTTGATTAGCGGATCAAGTAATAGGATTGCAGAGGGCTATATGTAGGTAGGTCATTAATTTCAAGATCAAATTGTCAAAGTTGATGGAGTACTCCAAAAAGATTTTAGGGTTGATCAAGCGATCATATTATTTCAAGCAAATATATACATACATATATATATATATATTTGTGTTTTGTTTTTTCTAGAAATAACAAACACTCTTTAGTTTGTAAATTACGTAAAATCTTTAACAAAGTAAAATTAAGGAACGGTCGTAGTTTTAAAAGGCTTTTGGCTGTATTAGTTCCTCAAGTGTTTGTATTGTGATAGTTTTTTTGGACATTAAACCTTAAAATAATTTTTTAGGCAATTTAGTTCCCTGACCATAAAATCAGGAGAAATTTTTAAAATTTACACCATAACTTAAAATTTGCAAAAAAGAAGTCATATAATGTCAAGGCGTTATTTTCATTGCTCATGAAAATACTTGAAAATTAATAAGATATTTTTGATGCAAAACTGTTAGATATTTTGTGCATAGAAAGGCTGTTGCAATCATAAAGAGGTCGGTTGTTTGGAGTACTTTTGATACGTAATAGAGTTAAATTTGAATTTGAGTATCAAGAATCTTTTAGATATGTGTTTGTTTCTCCTAAGATTCAAATTCTTTGAGTATCAAGAATTCAAATTTTAGAGTTCTGTACTCTTATACTTTTGATACTCGGATATCACTGCTACAATAAAAATTGAAATTCTCTCTACTATATTAAAGAAAAAAGTTAAAATTTCTTCATTTGATATTCAATTGAGATGATTCTTTTTTCATTATGTTCCTGGTAAAGAGAGGAATAAATTAAGCTCTTTATTACATATTTTTTAGGACCATTAACATTAAAACTATTAGATTTGTTAATAAATCAAAAATTATTTTTACTATCTCTCTAAATATAAATTTCAATTTTATTCCATACTCAGATTAAAACTTAAATGCACATTTAAATGCCAATTTAGATAACAATTCAAATCAATAACTCAAATTAAATCACTAATTTAAATTTATTTACCAAACAGACCCTAAATTTAAAAATCTATTGTCAATTTCATATTCAGGGATCAAACCTTGTCAAAAAATAAGTTCAGGAACTTTAAATTTTTTTTGTCTATTCCCAATCCATCAGAGGAAAAATTTACCAATTATAAGAAGTGAATTGTTGCTCATTTCAAGGACACAACATAATATTAAAACAAACAACCAAACACAAGGGAGTTTTAATACTCTTTCGAATCCATGAATCATAAACTTGATTAGCAAAAATGCATCAATGATAAACTTATCATGTAGAGAAGTGGTGTACCCCCTCTAGTTTAGTTTGGATATATATATATATATATATATACACACACGTATGTATATGAGAGGAGCCAAAAAAATTGGTCAGAAAGGGTGGACCATATATCTTGTCAAAAAAAAATTAAATGAGAGAAATATATAGAACTTAAGAAAAACGGAATGTAATTTTAAGAAGACGGGTTATAATTTTAGAGCATGAAATATAATTTTATAAAATTTTACATATAATATTGAAAGAAATATTCAGACAACAATCATTCTTATTTATTTATAGCTCAATCTTTATATATATTAAAAACTATTAGATATATAAAAAGTATGTTAAAACTTAAAACTTAAAACTTAAACTAAAAATAATGTAACATACATTATAACAAATTTTTATTTACATAATATAGGTTTACATTTTTCGAATTGAAACTCATGAGTTTCATTGATTTAAGCCTCCTACTCTTGTTGGTTCATGAATCACTTTCTCAGCGTACAGGAAACTGTCCTCATGATCTAGTGCTGATCATGGCAGTCAAGCTGACTGAACATCCCTGCCGGCAAGAATCTGTTCAAGATTTTTTTTTGAAATATATATATATATATATATATATAAATGAAGTCATGAAGCTGACACGTGGCTCAAAGGTACTATTGATATATTCCTCCTTATATATATCCGGTCATGAGGGCTGAGACGTGGTGTAAAAGTTTATTGAAATATTCCTCCTTTTTATACGCCTTGGACACCTATTATTGTGATGCATATATGATCCTAAAATTTTTAGCCAAAAAAAAAGGAGTGACTATTATTAATGTGGTAGCTATGTTGAGATATTCACATGGTTTTAGGCTGTACATGATTGCCTGCCAATTTCATATATATCTAGATGCTGTGGCAGTGTCATAGTTTACTCTTCAAACACGTTTCTTTTACAAAGTCTTCACCATGGAAATTTGTACAACATTAGTGGGGCAAAACATGTTCAACCAATCTGTCTAGTAAAAGGGCTCCTGTCCACTTATTTTTGGACACTTTGATAAAATAGGACCATAAATAATGGGATTGAAAAGTACACTCCTTGATGCAATTCAGTCGTACTGCCGGTTTAATAAATTTCAATGTGCTCAAAATAGGAACGTGATGGATTTGGTTCTTCTGGTTCTTTATTTATTAGGGTGTTTTGGAAAAATTCGCCCAAAGTAAAACTTTTTCGTTCTTATGCTTTAAAACTTTCATGTGTTATAAAGGTTAAAAAATAAGTTATAGTATAAAATTTTTTATATACTATTGTTTTTATTTTTAATAATATCTTGATATGCAGGGTGTGTAAAGTTTAATCATTGTTTGAAAATTGTTGTTTTTGAACCATCAATTGGCTAGTGTAGCGTTAAAAAGGACGGAGTTATATTAGGTCAAAAAAAAGCGACTGCCCTTTGAGTCTAATGATTTTTTCCAATTTTGTCCTACTAAAAAAATATTTTTACTATTTTTCTACCACTTATCCTCCCTGAAATTTTATTAATTGCTTTGAAGGTATGAGTTTTACAAATATTTCGATTATATCTCAAGTTTTTACTTTAAAAAATACTCATATTTCAAATTTAAAACTCAAAATAAATCAAAAACTATTTATAGTACCATGAAAACTTATGTTTTTGGGGCTTCAAATTTTAAAAGGTAAATTCAATTCTACCATATGTGAATAGATAAAACAAAGACAAAAATAGGGATAAGTTAAAAAAATTACAATTACATTGTAATTTTTAGTTCAAATTTTTTGTTCTATTACAACATTTCTGAAAAAATTTTCTGGCTTTGCTCCTGATCATTAAGAATACCTTTCTTATTTCTCTTCCTAAAATACACCTAGGGTACGATACTATCCAGAAGATGCTTGCGATTAATGTATTGTGTGATGTTAGATATTTAGAGACATGAGTGAAAACTAAACCTATTTTTAAAGAATTGAGTTAAGTTCTTTTGGCTTCATGAGTGACCTCGGTACTTCTAAAGTAACAAATGAGATGGGGTGAGATGACACTAATAATTTCTTTTCTTGGCCGAGGGAAAAAAATTGGCTGGAAGTCAATACACATAATGATTAATAAAACATATAAGCACTAGATATTGGTGAAGAAAAACATTTGAGGCCTACAAAATTCATAATATTTTTGTAGTAGTAGTGAAATTGCTAAAAGTCAACGTAATACTTATAAATCATTATACTATGAACCGTTAGCATTGTTTTGCATTTGATTTTAGATAGTAAAGGAAAAAGATTAAAAAGAACTGTAGCCTTTTTATTAGCATTTGCAACCACATTTTTCAAAAACTTTAATCCAACAAAAAAATGATATTTAATTTTTCAAATAACTAATAAACATATTAAAACGTCATTTGAGGCTAGTTCAAGTTGTGGGGTACATGAGTGAAATAACCTTCTAGTACAAATAAATCGAGGTTTCCTCGAAGGTTGGTTCCAGAAGTGAAAACAATGCGGTGGGTGGGGTGGTGGTGTGGTGTGGTGTGGTGGGAGTGTGTGCGTGCAGCGGCGGATTCTAGAAAAAAATTTCAAAAGGAATGTAAATTAACCTAAAATTAAAATTTAGGGGATGATAAAAACTTTTTTGAAAAATATTCAATTTAGAATTTTTCAAGGGTAAATTTAAAGAAAAGTTCTATGAAAATAATATTTTGAGCCTATAAGTCAAGGAAGCCTTTTGGCCCCGGGATAGTTGCTCCCCTGGGTCTAATGTGTCTCCGCCCCTATTTTGTGTATGTGTCATTAGGTTTCGAATTCTAATGGTCTCATTCCTTCATAATAACAGTGAGAACCATAGGCCACTTGTCATATAAAAAGAAGTTATAGTGAAGTTTTTAAAGTGCATGAAACTAGAATTGTAACTTGCAACGTTTATTACAAGAGGTTTTTTCAAAAAGTCAAAAATAAAACTTTCGAGAAGTTATTCCGAACGGCCAAAACTTTTTTAAAAAGATTCAAATATTTCTAATAAAGATGTTTGGACACAAAAAATCAAAAGCAACTTTTTAAAAAGAGAACATGCACTAAGTTTATTTGGAAGGGCCTTTTAGAAGTTGCTTTTAAATTCTTAAGTCTAAAAATCACTTTAAGTAGTATTTAGATAATTTGTCATAAACATATTTATTTTTCAAAAAAGCTTTCAATAAAAGCTATAAAATATAACTTTTTTAAAAAAATATTTTTAAAATAGATTTTAAAACTCGTATCAAAGCTTTAATAAAACATTATAAACTTCACGATAACATATTTAGAGAAACGACGTTCCAACAATAATAGTTGCCTTCTTCGCCATGCAAAGAGTCGGGAAACTACTATACGTGCAAGGCAGTAATATTAAGCGCTACATTTGAGCCCAAGTGCGACTTTTTATTTAATTTATTTATTATATTTTACTTACCTTTTCCTACTTAATTCACACTTTCTCCCAAATTATTTATTGATAATTCTCCTTTCGGTTCTCTTTCAACCAGAGACTAAAAATACAGCGGAACAAGCCAGGACAAATGTGTGACTCCGAAAATCCAACCAACTTTTTACACGTCCAAAGCTCATATTATTGGTCTTTTTAATCCTTTTTTAACCACCCCTACTACAACGTTTTAGACTTATCGTCACCGATTATGCAAGCAGCTTTGACAAGAAAATTATATTAATTATTACCATAAAATATTGCAGTATTATTTTGTTGCACGATAGGAATTGATATTGAATCTTATGGGTTAAAAAAAGACAATCTTGTTTAACCTTATAAGGTTATAACTTCTTAATAATAAAACAATAAAATTTGATTTACAAAATACACTATATTATTAGATTGAGGCTTATATTTTTATGAATAATAAGGTTATAACCCCATACGAATAAAAAGGATTTTTCGATAAACAATAACTCAAAAGATATGGTATAAAATGTGTTTGGTAATATCATTTCAACTTATTAATTTTAATTATTTTAGTATAAAACCCTCATATATTATAATATTTTAGTTTCAACTTATTAATTCTATTTACGTCCTCAAACCCACATATATTAGCACATAATTGATTGGTGCAAAAAGTTAGAGCTGTCTCATAACAAACTGATTTTTGATGATTATAATTTCATCTGATTGTTACTGATGCTTTCTGAATCTGGATTTCTTCTTCTCATCCTTTATAACATCATCTAATCAGAGAAAAAAAAAAAAAAAAGGGATCACAATCGTGGCGGAGTGAGACATTTTTTTTCATGGGTATGAATTCAACTAAATTAATAATTATGGTATTTCTCTTTAGAAACTAAACCAAATCTCTGATCGAGTTTGCACTTTCTAAAGCTTAAATCTACAAAATTATGATGAACTTATCAATGTTCTATTAGCATACTTAAATGATAATTTTTTTTTTAAAAAATGTGAATATTTAAAAATTTTGTGAAATATGGTTATACTTAAAGGTAAATTTAGGAGACGATATGATTTTATTATTAAAAAAATCTATTAAATTTGTAATTAATAAATTTTAGAACGGAAATTTAAAAGGAGAACGGTAAGGGAAAACAAGTTTCTTCAGCGCAAAAGTGCTTAATGGAGCCCCATGGGTTCAGGGATCAGCTATCCGTATGTGCTAGGGTGGCTCCACTCTTGAGAAGAATATACTTAGAAAATCATAATAGGGATGGTCTACCATATTAGCAAGTTGTGAGGGGGACTCTTCTTTTCTTTTCTTTTCTTTCTTTCTTTCTTTTTGATATGGGGTAGGGGATTTGAACTCTATACTCTGTGATTAAGTCAATTGTGAATTTATCGTTTAACTATATCTACAATCACTACTCAAGGGTATTTTTATAGATATAAAATAATTGTTAGTCATCTTGACATTAACCGCATGTATATGCTCAATATGCCAGGACACCTACTCCGGAAAAGAAAAGGAGAAGTCCAAATTGTAAGGAAAAAAGTTTTTTGAGGGCAAAAGTGCTTAATTAAGCCCCTTGGTCCGAGGAGCAGTTGCCCCAATGTGCTTAAGGTGGCTTTGCTCCCGATTACAATGTACTTAGAATCATAACAGGGATGGTCTACTATATTAGCAAGAGCTAGGTGGGATTTTTTTCTCTCTTTTTCTTTTAATAATTGAAGGTAGGGGATTTTAACGACATAACTTGATTAACTGACATGTGACTTTATCGCTATACTATGCTTAGAATTACTACTTGAGCGTAGTTTTGTACTTATAAAATCACCATTAAAGTCATGCTGGTATTAACCACTTGTATATGCTCAATATAAGGCAAGACACATGCTCCACAAAAGAAAAAGAGACCCATATGGTATTATTTTGAGAGTTTTAAAGAGATGTTTTTGTATGCTTTTTGAGTCAAAAATTTCAAAAAATAATCTCAACACAATTCTTAAAAAATTCTTATTTTTTGAAAAAAAAAACACTACCAACTTAACTTCATTAAAAGAGTTCGGAATGTCTTTCATCTTTTTTTTTTTTTTTGGAGAATATGTCCGGACATATTGAGATAGAAGTTAATGCGACTTATATAATTATTTTATTAATGCGACTTATATAATTATTTTATTGATACCAAAATGTCCCCCAACACCATGTTCACTAATATATCAAACAAATTAATAATCAAAGTAATAATGAAAAACTCCCCTTTTTAATATTCCTCGTTTAGATTCTTATTAGCTAATTTTTATTTTCCTTTCAATTGAATCTTATTAGCTAACTTGTTCCCAATTTTTGTCCATCAAAATGCTTATCCCTCCAATGTCCAAAGCTTGCAAGAAATTTGAAACTTTGAATCTCTATATTTATGAATTTAATAAACACATGAACCAATCAAGCAAGGACACGCCGTCTTCTCCTCCATCTTAATTATCTTGATTTAATTTTTTTATATGTACCGATGAATTACACAACGTATGGGGTTTGGACTCTTTTTTTTGGTTCAAACCGACCAGGTAGGAATTTGGGAGCAGACAAGGAAACGAGGATTAGAAGTAGGCTAAACCAGGCGTGATAATGGGTCCCACTAAGATTTTTAGTCACCTGCTAAATTTGGAATTGAAGCAAAGCCTGGACCAAAGCTAGCCACGTGTCGATTTGTGGTTCATATTCTACCCTTGAAATTATTTTATTATTTTATTATTTTTTAAGTCTCGGTGAAATTATCCTTTTTGGCTGAAAAGCAAAAGGAAATTATTGGTGGTGAAAAGTCATCGTCCCTTCCATTACCGCCGGAGGTCCATGGCAACTTTAACGGTCAACTGAAAAGTTGTAAGAGGAAAAAAAAGAAATGGCTAAGGATTATTGGTTTTGTTCTCGAGAATAATGGCGGCAAGAAAGTGTACCGGTGATCGGGTGGAGGAGGAGATGTAAACGTGGGAAGGATTTTTTTTTTTTTTTTTGAAGGGCATACAAGCCCGGCTTCAAATTGGCAGTTGTGGGCCTGTAAGGTTTTTTTTTTAATAATAAAATTGCCCTCAAACGAGGGTAATTTGGTATTTTGACAAAAAAGAACTTATGTGCGCCCGACATGAGGTAGAATTAAGCTTAGTGTCGCCCCTTTACGCTTAAATTGGAAGGTTAAATTCATTCAATCTAGATCTAACAGCGCAAGCCTGTTTTAAGTTTAATGAGCTAAGCATAATCGATTTATTAAAAACTAAAAAAATTCTTAAAAAAAAAACAGAGGGCAGATCTGACCCTTTCTTCATTGTCGTCGCCATTGAGAGGAAGTTAATGGTGGCCTTAAATCACGATAACATTGACTGATGTCGCAATTTTGTTGCGAACATTGTCTAGCGAGGGGTGTAACCACTGTGAGATTCAGGGGGAGTTGATTTTATAGCAACCTCGCAACGATCTTTGTTGCAACCCATGGGCCCATTGCAATCTTGTCACTAAGGTTGTGACCATTGTGTTGTGAAGGTCTATCACGGTTGCACGGATCATGTAGGTCCATTACGACCTTGTTTCCGTTCACGATTATCGTAGGTCATGACCAAAGTTGCACCACTCAGCTATCGTCGATCTTCAATTGCGACATGTCCATTGATCCAATGAAATTCATTCGACACCTTGGCCATCATCAGCCTCTCCTCTGCCCACCTTCCCACCACCACCACAACTGCCAACGTTGCCTCCTTATAGGCAATTTTTTTAATTTCCTTTTCTTTTTTTGAAAATTTTTTGAAAATTTTGAGTTTTGTTCATTATTTTTACAATTGTTTTGATTAAGAATTTGTTATAATCAATATGGTTGTGTCTATTTTTATTTTTATGAGTGTGTGATTTAGCCTCTTTGGTTTTTCATCTAATAATTAAAACAAAAAGGTCCTATATATGAAAATAAACAAAAGGTTTCGTTATAACATCTCTGAAAAAAAAAAAAAAGTTGTTAACATTAATAACCTGTTTGACAAAGTTGATTTTAATCAACTTTTCAATTAATAACAGTGTAAAGCACATGCTATAGTAAAAAAAAGTTGCTACAATATAAAGCTCTTAAATATTACAGTATTTATAGTTCTAATAAACGATTTTAACCACTATATCAATTCAATTTAAACTTTGCCACAAAATAGGCTAGCCCAGGCCCAATATCAACCCACAACCGGTTTTCCGGCACGGCGGCAATGATTAAATGTAATTCACTATGGTGACTGGAATCGACTCGAGACGACTATAAAGGAATCAGTAAATATCCTGGGCTATATCTCGTTCAAATGGGCATACTCTTGATTCAGGAGAGTGTATTTAGAAGGAAAGTCAATCTCATACAGGGTCATTCATAGTTCCACTGTACTTTGATGTTATTTCAAGGCATAATTTGATCGATGTTTACTATATGAATTGACACATTGATGTAGTTTAAAAGTTCTTCACGCTACTTTCTTAGAAGATACATATGATAATTGCCATTTTTGCCACAAAAATAGACAAACTCAAAAGTTTATGACAATTCCAAGTGGGTAATTCATAGAATTGCCACAAAAGATCACCTTAAGATTTGTATCGCGCAAATGAACTAGTAAAAATAAATAAAACCGGAAATGAATCAGAAATAAAAAATTTTGACTTACACCCATGAACATGTTAAAGTTGAGGCATGCCATTTAATTTTCCCAGTTCGGGAATTGACCATTATTGGGGAGACATTTTGCAA